>DVQK01000013.1:0-22048 GCA_018231685.1 Heliconius clysonymus
GAGCGAAGAAATGGAAATATAAATTTAAATAAATATTTCATCTCCTCGAGTGGGGCTCGAACCCACAACCAGTCGATTTACTGTAACACTTTGTGCTCCTGCCACACAAATTGGAGTTAAATTTACTGGGTGGGTGAAATGCTCTATCCACAACGTTGTCGTATATAGAAGGGGAACCGTAGGTAGCCAGACCTTCTTTACGTGATAAAGTTTGAAAGTTCCATTGCACTTACTTGCGAATACGGAGTTTGGGTGGTTGTTAGTTTGGTAGTTATTAAGCAAATAAGGCGCAAAAAATAATACGTAAATTTTGTTAAATAGTAGAGCTTATTTTTTTTTGTATTTTCTTCGAATCGAACCCACAACTTATCGCGTTTATAGTCATACGTTTGTGCCCCTGTGCCACGATTGGCCTCATTGATCTCACTGGCCACTGGGATTTTATAATCTATTTAAAGCCTAAGAGTAAATGAATAAAGTATCACTAAGGCTAATGCCAATTTAATTTTATTTATGAGTGGCTGTCTGGTTTGCCTTTGTAAGCGTGTACCTGGTGCTGAAATTTTATATCACATGGCACTTATTCTAAAGGCTTTTAAATATAATGATTGTTCTACTCAATAAATATGTAACAAGTCAAACAACACTTGTTGTTTGATTTGTTACATATGTTAAATTTTTTTTAGAGCTTCACGATGTATCCCGCATTCAACACGTTCGGACCATAGAAATATTGTCGAAGATGTCAGTTCCCCGTTTTTCTCCAGAATTTTCGACATAACTCATTGAGTAGTTAAACTCAATATAGCTCTTAGTCTCATTTGAAATGATAATAAGTTAATCCACGAACTGAATCCGAATCCGGGATTATCGAGCTCACATTCAGAGAGCACTGTGGTCAGTGGTACGCCACTGCGCCACTCGGTGTCTAATAATGAATTATAACAATAACACATAGTATTTTTAACGTTTTTTTTAAAGTGTTATTCAACACTTAGGAAAGAAAAATACTTATTTAGAAAACGTATATAAATTTAAACGTAGCGGGATTCGAACCTGCGCCTCCTAGAAACACATAGTATTTTACTTGAGGTTAAGTAAATTCCGGTTAATTTTATTTCGTGAAGCAATATAAAAAATATTTATAGTCGAGCAGAGCAGCGTTTAATTTAGAAAATTCGTGCTCGAGCCGTTTCTGCGCAGCGGCCGCAAGTTCACGCATTGCAGTGAAAAATGGTACATTAAGCCATGCCTAGAATATACGAGTAGACTCCTATATGGCTCTTTATTTAGCCGGCACCAGGTTTAACAACTGGTTGTGTTAAAGTGTATTCATAAATTTTATTTATGTGCATTTTATGTTATATTAAATTAAATTTATTGGAGATGCACTTCTGCAAGAGGCCAGTCGTGGCGCAGTCGATTTTACATTCACACTTTGTGTCCCTGCGCCACGATTGGCATTTTTTTTAGGGACAGAGTAGAGAGTACCCTCATTCCTACCCACAAGGTGTCGCTGTAAAAGTAGCAGCATTAACCTAATAAATAAAAAAAAATCAAAAACCAGCTGAACCGATTATTATGGGACTAACGTGCAAAATAGAGGGGGTTGTATATAGCATTAGACTATTTTGATACAATAAAAAAGTCAATTTTAAATATGTTGTTCGACAAAATTGCTATTTCCTAAAAGAGTTATTTTATACAATTGTTTTATTGAATTGGCTAAATCTTTAATTTTAAATGTTTTGTTGTTTGATATTGTTTGTAAATTATTATTTGTATAATGATAGAAAGAACTCGAGATTATATGATTATAAAATAAGCCGAGATTTTAAGATTTAAGATTCTCCAATGTAAGTTGACACCGTCTCAAGCGGCCACGTGCTTGCAATTTGTCAATGATACATAGAAATTTGTGGAGCAATATATAATCTGTGTTTTAACCTGGATTTTTTGCGGAATCGGAATTTATGTGAGATGGACTAGGTTTGCAGTGTGCGCGCAGTTACGGTTTACTTAGACAAATGTGTAATAACTAAACATTTTTCTATTGAATACGCCAATTTTGGCAAGGAAAATCATATCAATTCCCCAAATGCACTTAAATTACGATTTATTTAATGCATAACAGTGATAGATAACCAAATTTAAATATCCGTTTTAGTGTTCTGTACCTCAAAAGATAAAAAACGGAACCCTTATAGAGTCACTTTGTTGTCCGTCTGTCCGTCTCTCAAGACTATTTTACTTGAAATTGCGTTCAGGTATCAAGCTGAAATTAATTAGGTTTACAGTTCCTTGTAGCAAAGAAATTAAACTTCTCATACAAAGCAGTTCAAATATGTGAACATGAGCATTTATATATCGTTTTTGCATCATTTCGTATGAAATTCGCGTAATCAAAACTCAAAATTTAGGACGAAGTAAAATCTTACAATAGAATTAAAGGAAAACAATCCGAAAAGTAAAAAATAATTACTAACTTATACTCGTAGTTATACATACAAATTATTATTTGATTTATATATTTTTTATGTATACAAAATAAGTGCATTTGCCCGCAAACTTAACTTTATTCGCCGCATCATCAAAACATATAATTTCCCAATCACAATCCTGAAATTAGTACAGAACTCTCTGTGGGCGTGTCCGACTCGCGCTTGACCGGTTTTTGCTTAAATACACTTAAATAAACATCCGTATATTTAAAGCGGGCGTAGCCGCACGGGGGCCGTGTAGTATTAAAAAAATACAATGGTTTCAGACGACAGTATTTACGTCATAAGAGAGCAATTTTATGTATAAACTAGCCGCCCACTTCACGCCCGGCTTCGCCCGCATTCCACCTATAATACTTTTTTTATGCTGCATTTGCAAACAAATTAATACATTCAATCATGAACACTACGTGGCTGTATAATAGGACGGCATCGGCGGCAAGGGCGCCCCCCGCGCGACTCGAGCCTACGCTTGCCGCCGTAACAGAGTGTTGAATTATTTTAATTTTACATTTTCTCGAAAAGTATACAATAAAAATCAATGAAAGATCACCTTACAATTTTCAAATATTTTTTGTCACAAAATGCCTTATTGCCATTTTGCTTTTTTATTATTATTGCTTTTTTTAAAGAGATAGATATATGGCGTAGCGGAGTTTATTTTAGATCTAACAAAATTGAATATGTTCGTCATACAACGTACTGACACATAATAAGCTATATGCGCAGCGCACGCGCTTACAGAAAGCTTAAAGTAATTTTATGGCGTTCCTTATCATTGCTATTTCATTATTTAAGGCTAACTAAGACTTACACCGTAATATTATATAGCCTATAGCACTTCTGAAGAATGCAGCTTTCATTCAAAACAAAAAGAAAGCAAATCGGACCAGTAGATCTAGAGATCTTAGCGTTTAAACAAACAAACAAACTCTTCCCCTTTATTATATTATTTTATGTATAAATTATTACAAATGCTTTCGTAATGTATAAAATATAATAAATAAGTCATGTTATGAAATTTCGAAATGTGTGTATTTTTGCTTTAACCTTAGATAACTTAAAAAAATCATTTGGACTTTTTTACTGTCGATTTTAATTATCTTTAAAAAAAAAATTTCACCCCTGACATTTCACGATAATTGATAAGGGAAGTACCTACATTGACGAATTGCGTCATACCACCAGCGTTGATGCCTTGTACGGCACTCGAATTTTAATTAAATGCCCACTATCCAACGCAGTGCTTCAGTCCAATCAAAACTATAGTTACATTTTCTTCAGTGGGTAAATAAAAGCTTTACTAAAACACACGCAAGTTTTGTCTATAAATTTGTGTGCACCTAAGTATTGCGACAGTTTCTTTAGTATAGTTCTTAGATGATGTGCAAAAATTACAATCATAAGCCTGAAACTGATTAAAAGACAACAGATTTAAAGTTAATATATATATTTTTTAAGTTTCGCTTTACATTGTATCTTGCATATAGTAGTGTAGGTAGAGGGAACCTTGTATTAAGACACTCCATTCTCAACTTTCTGCTGATTTTTTGAAGCATTAGGCGTGTAGTGGACGAACTCAACGGCTTTATTACCAAAGCAAGGGAATTAATATATTAAATTATGCTTTGCCTCGAGTGGGAATCGAAACCACAACCGTCGCGTTTCCAATCACTGCGCCCCGACGTCTTCAAATATTATTAATATAATAATAGTATAATTTAAAATAAATATAAGGATAAACTAAGATAATTACTTCGTTTTATTTGTGATATTAAAGAAATAAACATTTGAATCTATTACATTTATATAAATTATTTTTTTAAATCTAGATGAACATTATACATCTTGAAAATAAACTGATTTATATTAAAAAGTTTATAACCACTGCTCTGTAAATAAATTGTCAAATGTCACTTCTGTCCGAGTTCTGCGTTTACAACGTTCCTAGTTCATGTTTATGATTAACAGTAATCTAGTGAATAATATTTAGTATTTAATTTACCGCCTTCGTGCCTGTGATTGTGGGCTTACTTTCGAAGGAATATTTATATTTATAGTGTAGGTGTTACTTCGATTTCTTGGCACAAAATGGAGGATAGATCTCTCTCTCTCTCTCGATTTCGGATGAAAAGCTGATTGTCTTGCTTGGTTTACCAGATTATCTTTGACTATCCTGCTAAATTCAGGATAAAGCCTTAAATGCAAGAACAAAAATTAATAGAAGGTCCGGTTTTGTTTAGAGTTTTAGGAGTTATTATTACCGTCGATGCGATTGTTTAAGCAGATAATATACCTAAATAAGTAAACTAAATATACATATATTTCAAACTAACTCAAAATACAATTGTTCTATTTCAGGTATAGCCATGGACCTGGCTCCACCTAAAGACAAATGGAATTTAATATATCTGACGCTAATACTGCACGGTCTGGGCACACTGACCGCCTGGAACATGTTCATAACGGCCAAGGACTACTTCGTCGAATACAAGTTGGCCAACGCACCGGACTACGCGCGGGACTTCTTGACCGACGTCGGATGGGCTTGCCAAGTGCCTAACCTGCTGTTCAGCTGGTTCAATATTTTTGTCAAAATGGGGTGAGTGTATTTCTATAATATTGTTTTTTCTTTTTTAGTTTCTTTTATCTTTCGTAGCTTAGCGTTAAGAGAAGCTGTTTCTCGTTTGTCATCCATTTTAGGGACTTAATAGTATTGTGTGGCGGAACCTAACACCGCTCTTTATCTAATTAAACCAGAGAAATGAAAATAATTAAAACCTAAAGACATTCTCGAGTGAGAATCGAAATGATAATGTGAAATGATCGTATTGAAATTGTGTTGTTGAGCTAAAACAAATATTTAATTAATTAATATTATTCTCAATTTATATTACGGGACATCCACTATACCGCCGTGATTTTCATTAAATATTTGACTATCATATAAGTACAAGTGGATACATTAAACCGCTTTTAAAAACACAAATTAAAACAGATTTTGTAGCACGTAAGATGCGCTACAGTATATATTTTTTTGATTACTTACTCTAATTTAATTTCTTAAGACAATTTAATATAAAATAAGGAGAAACAAATAAAATAAATTAACAAGAAAAAAACACAGCTTCCGATTTAACTCTTTTCTATAAAACCATAAATAGATATCATATACTTAAGCTGAAAAACAATAATAATAATATATAATATTATTATTATTGTTTTTCAGCTTCACGCTGTATCCCGCAAATAGCAGGGTAGGCAGAGGGAACCTAGTGTTAAGACACTCCGTTTCCCACTTTCCGCCGAGTTCTGGGAGGCATTGCGTTGACTGGCGGAACTCAACGCTGCGCTTTTGCCTAGACACAGAAATAAAAATATAAATGTAAATAAATATTTCATTTCCTCGAGTGGAGATCGACCCCACAACCAGTCGATTTTACAGTCACACTTTGCACGACTGGCCTCATATATTATATTTAATGATAAAAATGTAATATATTATTCGATAAGCTTTTAAAAAAATAATTTTATTACTAAAATAAATCAGATAGTTAGTAACGGCCTGTCGCCTACGCTGCTTATTAAATTAGACACGTGTGGTTTGTCAATACTTAACATATTATGTGGGCAGGATGTGCAAGCTCATGTAAAAGTTTATAATGGTGTAGACTTACGATATATATTTTTATATTTATTTTTTTAGAATTCGATTGGTTTTTGTTTTGTATGTACAGGTACAAAATATGGCAAAACTGCTTTCCGTTCTCCATTTGAGACCGCTTTTTCTTGAGCGACTAAAAACAGAAAAGTTTATTTTTAACTAACTACACTTTTCTTTGCTATTTTATTTGGGAAACTGTATGCATAGATGTTTATGTAAAATCTTTTCTTTGACTAAGATTAACGTCGTTGAGCTGCATCACTGAGTTATATATCAGAAAAATGAGAAATAAAGAAATTTTCGGCAAAATTTCTTAATCTACTTCAATAGTGTACAAATATTAATTTACCCGCGGCTTCGCTCCTTAGATCAAATGGAAAGAACTAAGTTGTGAATGACACATGCCAAATTCTAAATGGTTGCATCGAAAGAATTCACGAAATTCAGGCATCCTAGCTAAATAGACTATTCAAGATCATTTTCCAAATTAGGACTAGTAGTTCCTGAGATACGTGTGATTTACCAAACACACTCTTCAGTTTTATAATATTAGTATAGATTATCTTATCATTGTTTTCAGAGGTAACCTAACAACAAGGATAGTATGGTCGTTGTGTATCGAAGTTCTAATATTCGTTGTGACTGTGGTACTGGCCATGGTGGACAGTACCGAATGGCCGGCCGTATTCTTTTGGCTGACAATGATATCTGTGTTTTTCCTAAATGGTAAGTTTAATACTTTGAAATTTGTTTTAATTCTATATAGAGTTTTAAATATTATCTCAAAAGATTATTTTTATGTTATAGAAAGAGATACTGAAGAATTATTTATCTTAAAACTAATATAATACGGCGTTGAGCCAGAGTTGAGCTGCCACTCAACACGCAATGCCTCCAGAATTCGGCAGAAAGTGGGGAAAGGAGTGTCTTGACATTAGGTTCCCTCTGCCTACCCTGCTGCGTACGGGATACAGCGTGAAGCTGATTTAATTTTAATATATTTCATAATAAAGTCTATAGTTTCCCACTACCCAACGCAGTGGTATCATCTATGTACATGATGTTGATCACTTTAACAGTGGGTATATTAAAGCTCTTCTAAAACACACGCATGTTTTCCTTATAAATTTGTGTGCACCTAAGATTAGCTACAATGTCTTAACGACACATCTCGGATTGTGGGTTCGATTCCCACTTTGGAAAATAAAGTATTCTCATATGTGCGCTTTGGTAAGAAGATAAAGCGCAGCGTTAAGTTCCTCCTCAGTAGAGTAAGAGGTAGCATAATATATTTTTTTAATTAAATTAATGAAAACATCGAATATAAATCGATGCTTTCATAACTTTTAATTTACAGAATATAATTCTCCGAACAATTTTCTTACGCATTACTCACTGACAGTGACGTAAGTAAATAATCATCCAATTTCAGGTTTCAACGCGATATTCCAAAACTCAGTTTACGGCGTAGCAGCCCGCTTACCCCCGCAATACACTGGAGCGGTGGTCCTAGGTTCAAATATATGTGGAACTTTAGTAGTTTTCCTCAATTGGGCATCCGACGTATTCACAACTAGCTACAGAACGTCCGCCATATATTATTTTATAGCGGGAATGTTTGTACTGTTGATATGTTTTGATACGTATTTTGCTTTGCCTTTAAATGTGAGTATGAGTTTTAAATATACCTTTATATTATAATTATTATTTAAAATTAAAATTGATCTCACTATGGTAATATTTAATAAATAATATTTTCTTTTTTTAGTAGAGGTAGTTTCAAAATTTAGAGATTATCTATCTAAGAAGTGTTATTAAAAAAAAAACAAAAAATACATTTAATAAAAATTTCAGAGATTCTATCGCTACCATGAGACGTTACAAGAACGCACAATGCGTGTAAACCCCGCGTTAGCAGCGACGAGCCAAAATGCGGGCGTACAAAAAGTACCGTACGGACTCATATTGAAACAATCCATAGTACAATTGTACAATATATTTATTGTTTTCTGTGTAAGTCTCACTGTGTTCCCGGTGGTGCATTCAGGTGAATATTGCGGTATTCTTTAATTTAACTTTTTTAAGCTTCACGCTGTATTCCGCGTGTAGCAGGGCAGGCATAAGGAAGCCAGTGTTAACACTTCGTATCCTACGTGGCGGATCGGTATGCCGTTGTTAGTAGAGCGAGAGTGTGAAAATATTAAATAATTCGTTTTACTCAGTGTCGCGTTTACAGTCACACGCTTTTGCCGCCACGACGGCCTTGAAGTTACATTGTTATTTAGATTTCTTTAGTAAGATGAAGGCTTAGTGATGAATATCGCAATATATTTTTCTCAGTTTACTCTAGCTGTTTTATTTATTATGGGTATGAATAATATTGAGGCCGTCGTGACGCAGGGGCACGCGTGTGACATTACACGCTTGTGGCTTCTCTTTGAAGATACGAAATATTTATATTTACATTTTCTTGCTTTTGGTAACGTGGCAAAATACGGTGTTGAGTTCCGCCACTCAACACGCTATCACTCTAGATTTCGGTGGAAAGAGTGGATCGGAGTGTTTTAACACTAGCTTCATTTTGCCTACGATGCTGTATGTGGGATACATAGTGAAAGTAAAAAAAATCTAATATATATAATTTAAAAAATTCCCACTACCCAACGCAGTGGTATCATCTATGTACATGATGTTGATCACTTTAACAGTGGGTATATTAAAGCTCTTCTAAAACACACGCATGTTTTCTTAATAAATTTGTGTGCACCTAAGATTAGCTACAAAAGTCAAAATAATCATAAAAATGAATGGAACTATAATTATTTTTATATTGTCTTTTATAATAGAAATAAAGTATTTTAGTTTCATTTAAAATGAAACTAAAATACTGTATCGGGAATCGAAATATTTAAACATAAACTTGTCATAGCTACGATTTCTTTAATAAGTTATTTTTTTGTTTAGTTTTACAAATTCTTATAAAATAGTATAATTTATTTATGGCTTTTTCCTTTCAGATATTAAACCAATAACGCCAGATTTTCTAGGTGTTAATTTTGTTCGAATCACATGTTTCTTGACGTTCAACTTGACGGCCATGATAGGTAACATAACAGCGAGCTTGTGGCAATTTGTGAGTAATAATCATTTAATTATATTTATTACCTGTAATTAAAATAAAAAAAAAATGTTTGGTAGGCTTACAGTTTCTCTCGAAAATTACATTTAAGTAGGTAAAGGACTGAACGTTTCCAAATTTTTGAGACATGTATTGTGTGGACTTACCAGGTTTTATGTACTTTAGCGAAATAAATAAATTAATATTCGTTTCCTCGAATAGGAATCGAACTCACGACCAGACGCTGTCCCAGGGTTGTGATGGCTTCGGCTTTTATTAAAATCGTTTATCTATTCATATAATAAAATTGTTACTGATCGATGTCTGTACAAACATGGAAGATGTATATATGCGAAAGTCTATTGTTGGGGGAATTTATCATTGTAACAAAACACAAAACAATTGTTATTAAAATTTCTGCCTACTTTTCATTTTGTCTGTGCGTTTGTGCACGCCAATCTCAGAAATGGATTAACCGATTTAAATGGAGTTTTCACTATTGTATTTTGAAAAACATCTCTTAACATTCATCTCATAAAAAGTTATATGGCTATAAAATCACTTTTTAATTGAATTCGCTGAAATTTTAGTTTCCGATGTATGGACATTGTCTTTAAAATCGTGATGTTATTAGAACACGAAAGTGATTTTGATTAGTAAATATTTACAATGCCCACTACCCAACGCAGTGTTATCATCAATATACATGATGCTTATCACTTTAACAGTGGGTATATGAAAGCTCTTCTAAAACACACGCAGGTTTCTTTAGTAAATCTGTGTGCACCTAAGATTAGCTACAAATATTTTATATAAATAGCTAAGCAAAATTACTTTCATTTGTGGTCTTATTTATATTGGTGAGATTAATTATATATATTTTTTAATATATTGTTAAATTAGCTGTTTAAATGTCCCAAATATTTCTATAAAGATAAAAGTTACTTATATTTCACTGGACAAAGTTATACTAATGTCTCTAATGGATGGACATAGGATATTCTACATTTATAAAGATTTGTTTTAAACTAAAGTCAAGAAACTTTGATAATGATTTACGAAATCGCATTTTTTTATTTCAAAGTTGGAAGAATTTTAACGTTAATACTTATTTAGTATAACACTATGTAGTTAAATAATTCACGTGAAAATATTTGATTTAATGGATTTCTATATGTAGATCATTGCATCCAAGTGACCACTAAATGTTAAAGTCAAATAATTTTATTCAAATTAAAAAAAAAACTGGCTTCATTTTTGTATTTTAAGCGGTTCACTAAAATTAATACCTCGACCGGGCAGTCATTTTAATGTCAATAATAATGAATTATCGCATAGAGTGACTTGACATTTCTGTCTAACAGGAACCATAAGAAACGTGTTTAAAACATTATTGACCAAATTTTACAATGTTATTAATATTTTTCTTCCAGCCAAGTCCAAGATGGCTGTCACTGTTCACGTCACTCCGTATTCTCTTCATTCCTCTATTCATGCTGTGCAACTATCAACCTAAAGGCAGACTGAGGACTTTACCCGTTGTTATAAACAACGATTGGGCGTATTGGGTTATGTCGGCATTACTCGGGTGGAGTTCCGGTCATGGCAGCTCCTTAGGCATGATGTATGTTAGCGGGTAAGTTGGATAAAATATAAGATATTAAAAAAGCTTTCTTTTTTATTGATAACTTCGGTACATTACGATCTAGAGGTCGTGGCCGCCCTGAAGTTAGGTTTGGACATTTGCGAATTGTTCACTCGGGAAAAAAATAATTCAAATTTAATATCACATTCAGGCACAGCCACATTTCACATTCACATAACTTCTACACGGCCACGACTCATTGACCGTACTGTAACTATACTCAATTCTGAGATGACACACTGTGTTATAGAGGGTTTATGTTAATAATATTACAGTTATAGTGCTTATGGTATCGTTAAATGCAAGATACAGCTTATGAATTTGTATGAACTTGCTGAACCAAATAATTCGCAGTTTAATTGTAATTCGTGGAAAACAGAATATATTTAAATTACTTATATTGTTCCTTATTGTTATATTTCACAATTACTGGTACTAAGTTCATTTTTCATACTTCTATTTAATTGGTTGACAAGAAATGGGTGAATCTAAATAAATTGTATGAGCATACTACCACTTTTGTTTAAATAGTAATTTATATTATATATTATTACTAAATATATTAGTGATATTTTATTAGGAAATACATATATGTATGTATATATTGTTTTTCCCACTACCCAACGCAGTGTTATCATCTTTGTACATGATGTTTATCACTTTAACAGTGGGCATATAAAAAGCTTTTCTAAAACACACGCATATTTTTTAATAGATTTGTGTGCACCTAAGATTTGCTACAAATTTCTCTTAATTTGAATATATATTTTATCTTAATTCGTTTTACTTGAATACTTCAACAAAAATTTCTATAGTTTCATTGAGATATTCATCAGCTAGATCTTTTTATTATGATGTGGGAGAGTCATCTGGTAATATGTAACTCTACATTAATTATATTACTGCACTTCAGTTTAGAACAGTTTTCTTAGAATGGATGCCCATATTAGACCGACACACAATGTTCTCTATGAAAAAATCAGGTAGCCTTAATTAGTAGTTGTTGAGTGAATATATAAAAAAAAGAATTTAGCAAAATATAATTATAATAATTTAAATTTAAAAAGAAAATGTCTTTCTAATCTCTACTTTTCTTACGAATCAAAACATTCTATGATATTTTCTTGTATTGTCTTTAACATAATAAATATTAAATTTTCAGCACCGTAGCACCAGAACACGCTTCAACAGCAGGAATGATTGGTGGAGCCACCCTCGTTACAGGAATTGTGGCTGGCATCACTTTGTCCAAATTCTGCCCGATTCTTGTTTCGTTATCCGCTTGGCAGAATATGTAGCGATTACTTACGTATGTAGGTACAGTGTGGAACGTACTGATACGTGGGAAGTGATTGTAAAATCGATTAGTCTAGAAGTGACCAAATAATCGATTTCGGTTACATAAATCGGTAATAGTGTAGTGTTATCGATTTTTGTTATGTCGATGTGACCAAATAATCGATTATGGTTAGTCAAATTGGTAACAGTTTAGTGGTATCGATTTTTGTTATTTGACCAAATAATCGAACTCGGTTAATCGAATTGCTGATTTAGTGTGTGTAGTGATGTGACGTGAAGTGTTGAGTGACGAGTTGTGATATAATCCCGCCTTGACCACGCCTTACAGCTAGCAAGTTCCTTAATATGACGAAATTAGAGAAAAAAAATGTACACAGGTTCGATGCTCTTTAGATTGTATAAGTTATTATACCTTTGCTTGTGACAAACTTGACCGTTTATACTTTTACGATTATTTATGACTACAATATGAATAATCTAAATTAATTCACTAATGTATAGTTATATAAAATATGAAATATATAAGGAATTGAATATATGTAATAATATTATCCAAATTTTTCCATTTCATTTTTTTAGATTACATATTAAACTAGAATAAATTCTTGCAACCACACTTTAAAACTGCCACAAATATAAAAATAAATATGATAATATACAATTTGTAATTTATTATATTATGACAGTCATATTATGTATAACAGATTTGTATAGAAATATTTATTTATGCTATTTCTACATACATATAAGGATAGATTTATATGTTTAATTACTTTTGTAATATTGCATATACAACATAATTATATGGATTATACTTGCAATATATATTTTTTTGGTTGGCACTCTTGGCAATATGTCTGTCATTATTTCCTTTCATTTATTACATTGTTTAAAATGAATTCAAAAGTTTAGTAAAGAATATTTTAAATTCAATTTCTATATTCTATATAAAATTTAATTTTTGAATTTTTGTCTTAAATATAAGTCTGAATTTGGATTTCTTTGTATATATTTTGCGATTGTTTTAGACATTTAATCCTCTTTTATGTTATGTAGAAATAGCATCATAAAGATAATAAACAAAAAATATATTATTGGAAAGATTTAATGTTGGTTTTGATGTAGATTGTGTTTATCAGCATTGTTAAAGTTTGAGGCTTAGAGCATTTATATTGTATTAAGTACAAATTGTTGATGGTTATTGTAGAAAAACTGATATTAATATAGCTTTCAAATCAATTTTCTAAAGAAACTGATTATAAAGAAGCTACATTTTTTTTATTAATTCAAGAATATTAAATATTATGTACATGCAATATCTAGATGATATTAAAAAAAATATATTTAGATGTTCTATTAATTTGGTTGATTTATTGATATTCTAAAATAATTTATTGACATTTCATAAAAGGCAGATAATAAATATTTAAATTATTTTTTAAAATTCCAGTTTTGGTTAGGTCATGAAAAATAAACCAACCGTTTGGTTCACAATTTATTTAAAATAATAATTTTCGTCCTTAGATATAGATACAAAAGAAATAATCCAAAGTGCTACTACATATAAGGCTTATGTACATTAAGAATTTATAAAAACATTATTTGTTAACATCACAGTAAAGTTATTTGGAAAAAAAATGTAATAACAATCAAAAATTAAATAATAATAGTAATCAAAATTAAGGGAATGTTAGCATTATTAAAAATATTAGTATTATAAACTAATTTGTTCCTTTATCAATTTGAAGAAGAAAATAACACCATTAGGCTGATAATTTAAGCTTATATTATTTTAATAATAAGAACTAAATATATTAGTAATTTGTTTTGTATTTAATAATTCAGGCCTTTTTTAGACTGAATATGTTTATTGTTTTTTAAATATGTTCGTCACAGAATTTGTCTCGATTTTTAATCTATATTTTTGACATACATTTAACACAGATAAAAATCAATTATTTTAGTAGTATTATTATTGTTTGTTTAATACTAGTTAGTAATTTTGTGAGAATTATGCATTTTTTCAATTATAATAATAGCAGTTAAAATTTGTATTACAGTTTCATACATTAATTTAAACTTCATTTACACAAACAAATAACGCACATAAAGTATCACATTTAGCATTTACCTATTGAAAAATATCATTTAGTTATTGATTGTTTATGTCAAAATTATATTAAATTAAGTCACAATTTATTTGTAAATAGATATGATCCCGTGTGTTCATTTTAATTACCAAATATTGTTTTTTTTTTTTTGAGATTGGCGATTTGACTGCATGACTTCAGTTTAAACAATTACTTTTTTAATAATCAAATATTTGTGTTGCCGTCATGGATCACTCGCGCAGAGTCTGACTGTTAACGCGACGGGGTTCGATGGTTTCGATGGGTTCGATTCCCACTCAAGGGGATAAAAATATTCAATATTTTAATTTCCTCTCTCTGGTAATGAGTTTTTTATATAATATAATAAATCGCCCAACCGTTCCCACATCTGACGTAGTGTTTGTTGTTTTAATCACGCTAACATTTGTTAGTATTTATTTTTAATATAGTAAATTTTTTTTATTTCGTTTTGTGTTTTATTTTTGTTTTAATTCCTTTTTTATTTTTTATTTATATTTTACACCACCACAAATCGTTTCCTAATTGTTATTTATTACAACTTTGTCCAAATTCATCATCAACATAAAATCTGATCCTATTATTTATTTGATACATATTTCTTTTATTATTTTAGATTATTCCATTTATATTTATTATAATAAAGAAACCTAACCTAATATTAAGGAAATATAAATGTAACTTGGAGCTGCCATTATATGGAACATAATGAGTTGTATACTATATGTAAAACATAAAAATAAATGAAAATTATAGTAGCATTTTCTTAATATAAAATTTTATCTATCTTTCAAATATTTCACACTTCAAAATAAAATAATTATACAATAAAATCTTTACAAGTACTAAATTAATAAAATTTACTAGCTTTAGAGTTTTCTCCTTGTGAAATTCATAATCTGTATAATCTACATTATCTTTACACTAAAATAATAAATAAATGTATTGTATACAGGGTTATTTGAAAGATGTTATTTATAAAACACAATAAAATACGGGATCATTAATATAGACACTTCTGCATGCTATAATTAACAATAAACTGCATACATATTTTTATATGGCAATTCAGTGACAATAAAGAAATGAAGAAAGAAAATCCATAACAAATACAATTTGGCTTATCGACTTTTTTTGAATGAAATATTTGATTTCTTTTTAACAATTTAATTTAAATCAGTTTAAATATTGTCACGGTATTTTGCATGTATGTCATGCATTAAAATAAAATAAGTTCAAATAACTCTTTATGCTTCATAATATATTATAGTATAGTATTTAAATATATTCACGCAAATAAAAATAAATTATATTATGCACTCCTTGTAGAGTCGAAGGCTGTGAAGATATAGCTTTAACCTTTCCACTGTAGATACCACGTCCTTCGCCCTTCTCCCTTCATAATTCACACAAATGAAAAACATTAAATTTATATTTAAAATGATTTTGTGCGGGTTACCATTGCCTTCTTCTATTTAGAAAAAAGATTTGCCAATATATTACATTTAATTACAACCTACAGTTACAACCGAGGATGTGTTTTCATTATCATATTTAGATTACGCATCTAATTATAACACAAATGCATGGACACAGACGTGTGACTGTAAACGCAACAGGTTGTGGGTTCGATTTCCATTCGAGGAAATGAAATATTTCCATGATCCCTAGGTAAAGTATTTGAAAAACGGCATTTAAGATGCACAGGTTCTTTATGTTGTAAAGTTTAATTATCACTAAAATACTATAAAACAATACGTTAATGTTTTTCATTTGATGTTCTGATTCCATTCCACACCTTCGAGTACAAATTTGTATTATAATTTGTAGCTTTTAATATAACATTAGTTTTAAGCTTGAGGAATTGCCCGACATATGTTGCAAATAATATTTATAGCGTTCCAAGATGGTCCATTGTAGAATATTTTTTATTTTTATATTTCTCCAGTAGCGATGGTAGAACGTTTATTGGTGTGAAAACTGCGGCACTGTATATAAAGCATTTAGTATTTGAAATGTATAGTACTTATATCATCTTAAGAATGTAATGTCTTCTTTAAAATACTAGTCTTCAAAAAGAAATTTGATTGTGATTTTTATATGACACTGCGCTTTTCTTTATTTGGTTATAGTATTATTTACTATTATAAGTATATTATACATCGTTAAATATATTTAAGAAGATTTGTCTCGTTTAAGACTTACTAACAGTCAGCGAGGCGTTACCTGAGTTTTCCATTTGTGTGAGTGTACATAGATAGGTGTGACAACTTATTTGACGTAAAAATTTTAAATCTTAATATTTTATTTTCGTTGTTCCATTTATTAAAAACAAAAGAAAAGGTTGGCACGACCACCCATTGTTCATACATTTTCCTATTCTTTTTTTTATTGATGAGTAATAAAAAAATGTATTTTCATAGATTTTTTTGGGGTCTGTACTTTTGGTGACACTCAATACACAACAAATGCAAATGAAAGCTTATCTTACGCCTCGCGGATTGTTTTTTCTTATCTCTATAAATATAAAATATACTCCATTTGTTACAAAATTCACTTTATTTTATTACAATTCTAAGCATGAATTCCAGTGGTAAAGCGAATTAGTCACAAATGTTTTTTTCTTATTATGTTTTTATTTATTAAATTTAGTATAGGCTTTGACACTTATCACTTGTCGCTCTTTTACAACTTTAAAACGATGAAAACCTAACTATTATGTACATACATTGCAGATATGTAACAAAAGTTCATAATATAATTAATGTTCTTCAACAATTTGTTAAAAAATAAGATTGTATTTTTTTTTATTGTTATACTACACTAGGGGTGGAAAATATTTTTACATAACGTATACAATTTTTAAGGTAGCAGTATCAAGCAGGATTAAACAACGCTTTCAAATAAAAATATTATACGTTTCCTTAGAAAAAAATATTTTTCATCGATTTGTTTAATTCGGAGTTGTGTGTAACACCCGTAGGTATTTTAAGTTGTTTGAAACTACATTAAGTATTTTTTAAATTTAGCAATGACTTTTCTATTTAAGAGATGTATGTATATGAAGAATTTTCTTTTTTACTAGTACCTATAATCAATCTTAGAAAAAACTGACATTATATGTATGAGATTCAGTTACACGAGAATATTACTAATCTAATCTAGCTTCGCTCTGTATCGGGGTAGTCAGATAGAACGGAGCGCAAAACGCTACGGTAAGAAGATCATTGTGGCGCATTGGCACGTCTGACTGTATTCGCGCCGGTTGTTGTTCTGGATCAAACCATCCATATGAAAGAATTATTTTCATTTTTCCACTCTTTAAAGATTTAGTGCGAACTTGAGTTTCGCCATATAACAAGTAAGGTCTCGAAATCGGATGGAAATGTCTTATACAGTGTAATAGTAATAGTGAAACCGTTACATGATTTGTTTGGTTTGGTCCTTAAATTATGAACCCTTACATGGTTTAATATATTATTATGCGTATGATTCATATCAATGATGACATATGTAGGTATAAATTATTATTTTTAATTTTTAAAAATATTTTATAAATATTCTATGAAAAATAATGTACATATGATATGATACAGATTCCTTTAAAATACGTGAGAGTTTTGTATATTCTGTGAAAGCTACGAGCAAATTATATGAAAACAAACATTAACGAAGACGCATATCTCTTGAACTCTTCTTGTGTAACTGAAACTTGAAAGTACATAAAATAGATAAATTTCTTACAAATGTTTATTTATTTATTTATAAATATAAAATTAAATGTATTCTAACACAAAATCATTTTTCACAATAATATTTCAAATTTTCGATACTTCTATAGATCGTAGTCAAACATGGTGACAATAATAAGCCGTACCGTACCGTACATTTAATAGTTGTAATATTTTTTCACTTTTCCACGTACTGGTTTGTAACACTATATGATATTATAAGATGATAACCTTTCGCTGTTCTTCTGATTCTACTGTATAAACGATAAAGACGTAAAATACAAATATCTACTTATTGGAAAATTATAATGTGTTTTATTTTGATTATTTTACCTTGCTATCAATTTCTCTATCTCTCTATCTCTGTTGATTTAGATTCGATCTCCACCTAAGTACGTATTTCTAATAAATTGATTACGTATAATTCTCTACATCTAAGTGTAAATGCGATGAATGTGTGGCTGAGTCCCAGTCGAGGAAGTTCTCTGGCAAGACAACGTGGCATTAAGTTCCCGTACTCAACACACAATACCTTGAATTTAGGCGGCAGATATTGAGTTGTAT
Source organism: Heliconius clysonymus (assembly GCA_018231685.1). Classification (NCBI taxonomy): domain Eukaryota; kingdom Metazoa; phylum Arthropoda; class Insecta; order Lepidoptera; family Nymphalidae; genus Heliconius; species Heliconius clysonymus. Next base: position 18,652 of record DVQK01000013.1, read on the forward strand.
CGTTGTAGCCTATAATTAGATAGCAACATATACTTATATATAGTATTGTATTAACACGTGCATGTGTTTAACAACGTGTGTTATCAACTGCACAGTGTCGTTGCGCAGGGACACAAGGATGGGACTCTAACGCGACGGTTGTGGGTTTGATCCCTAATCGAGGAAATAAATTATTATTTATCAATATTTCCATTTCTTCACTCTGGCATCAAGGGAAACCACCAGCGTTGAGTTCCGCCACTCAACACGTAATGGTTTCTTCTGCCCTGCTGTGTGATATTTATCAGGCTTAAATCTTTGTTGATCGTAGTGTGTAGGAGTGTGTCGTGTAATATAACTATTACTTGTTATATACAGGACTATTGATAGATTTAGAGGCAAACAGATATAGATTTTAAACGAGGTCATGCTCCAACTATTTTTATCCCATATGCCATACCATGAAATTCTGCCGTTCCTGAGATATTGGTCGAACCAAAAAAAATATCTAAATAGTAAATACCATAAGCATTATGCTCGAACAAAAATCTTTTGCTGGTTTTTCCACCGACACTTGGTTAGTTTGTATTCTCTGAGATATTCCTCATTCAATTTTGTAACATGAAGAAACCTGAATGCTGTGGTTTTTGATGTGAAACATCTACAGGCGCAGGTATAGACCGGACCGGCCACTCCTGGCACAGGGACACAAAGTGTGACCGTAAACCCGACTGGTTATGGGTTCGATCAACACTCGAGAAAATGAGATAGTTACTTAAATTTATATTTCCATTTCTTCGCTCTGGTTTCGAGGCAAAGCGTGGCGTTGAGTAACGTCACACAACACACAATGCCTCCAGAATTCGGCGGCAAGTGTGGAACGGAGTGTCTTAACATTAAGTTCCCTCTGCCTACCCTGCTGTATGCGTGAAGCTAATTTAATTTATTTTTTTAATATTTTATGTAAATTATTTTTTATTAAAGTTACCATTTTCTGTAAAAAAATTGAAAAAAATTTTCATTATGCCATATTTTATTTCTGCAATAGACAAGAGTCTAAAAAAATATGATACGTGCATTTTAATAACATCCTCGCTCTGTCCTTTTTCGACTGACACCATATTAACGTAATTAATTTCCAAATTACGTACCGTACGTATCGTACAAGACAACTTGCAACGTACTACAAGAATGTGTGTAATAATAAATAATATGACGCGATTAATTGTAAGGAAATAAATAAATGTGAATGTAAAACAACAGTCCATTTATTGGGTTATAAGTAAAGTAATAAATATTCAATAAATAAACTATCTAAACACTATCCGTTCGTTCGTGTGGGCGTTACATATTTACAACGTGAGGTAATTAGGCTTAGTGGGTGGGTGAAGAGGCTGAGGACGATGATGAAATTGAAGCCACGCTGGAGTAGCTTGGAGACTGGTTTGATGAAGATGAAGCGCTGGAGTCTCCAGGGTAGTAGCTGCTGTAGGCCAATTGAGTGGGATCCCATACCCTAGCGTAAGGCCCAGAACCGGCAGGTTCCCATTGCGCACTGTAGGAGTCTTGTGGAGCAGCTGTGGAAGGAGGTCCATATTGAGAAGATGGTGGGCCGTACTGAGGAGCGGGTGCAGGTGCTTCTGTGGGAGCCATCATCATTGGCATAGCTGAAATTTAAGATTAATTGAAATTTAATTATGGCACTTTTTTACGAAGCGCGAATGACAATTTATTCCAAATTTAATAGTTTTTTATACCTCCTTTCTTCATAATTAAGTTGTAGACGAGGAATCCAACAACAAGAGTGATGGCCAGCTTGCTAAGAATCAGTGCCTTCACAGCCTTGATACCCACGATACCTAAGAGGATAGGCATAAGAGCCTTCATTTTCAACTTGAGAAGGAGAAGTACTGGCAGTAAAAGTTTCTTCTTTAAAATGCCGCGAGCTGAAAACGAAAAATGTTTAATAAATATGCAATCCATAATTATAACATTTAAAATTGTTATGAGTCAGTACCTTCACCATTTTCAGCGTTGGTTTCGGGAAAATCTACATCAAATCCTCTATCGGCGCGGTACGAGATTTCGGCATTCTGGAAGATGAACTCGGGCAACTGTACCCTGATTTCATTGTCGTTTAGAACTCTTCCTACGCGATCGAAGATTACTTTGTCTATGTTCTTGTCATCAAAAGCTCTCGCAGACTCCGATGTCACTCCGAGCTTAGTATCTAAGAACGATAGGACTTTCACTTTAAGGCATGACGTTGGGTTTTCAGCCTCAAAACAATCACTAATCACACTGTTCAAAAGATCGTCACTTGTATTCAATCGAGATGTCTCGATCTCATTGTCCTGGATAGCGTAACTGTGTACGAGGGCCGCGGAAGCCAGGAGGAGGCAAAGACACTTCATTTTCGTTATTTTCACTTTGTCATTAGATTTGATTAATTAGACGTACGACCCGGCCGGTTAATGGAACAACAATGATTTAATTTTTCAATGGGCTTGGTTTTTATATGTGATCCTTTGGGCGGCAAGGCACGCGGTGCGAGCGCGTGTTTCGAATGCGAATAGCTTTCATACCTGGCAAACTATTTAATTTCATTTAAGAAAGTCCTGGTGGTGAGAGTGAGTGCAAGACTTATATTAATATCATATCATATTTTATACCGTTGACGCTAAAGTGCTGGTAGTAATCAGGAAACTGGACAAAAACTCGCAAATATCTATTAAGTGACGGCACCAAACTGTATAAATAATAGAATTCGTTACATAGCGCTGCATTGTTATGCACAAGGGAGCAGCTCTCACCGTCTGTCTGTACATACGAATCAATCATTTCAGTGTTTATAAAGAAATTTATTTGGCAATTTACATTCAAAGTGGATCGTTTATATAACCATTATTTTGGAATTACGTGGTTCTAGTTGAATAATGTGTTACAATTACTTTGAAGTTTCCCGATAACTGGATGTAATGTTGACTGGTTCACAGTGATGCGATCAAATCGAATGCTTCCTTTATACACATAGAACATCAAATATTTATTCGTTTTGTTAAGGTAATAATACTAACAGTTTGTCTTGTGTTCAAGATTAATCTTTAAGGTCTAATTATAATTGCAGTTCATTTCATAGAAACTTACATTTGTCAACTTTTATAAGTTATACTTCCCGTTGACCTACAATCCTAAAATTTGTACGGAATCCTCGGCGAGTTGAACTCACAGTTGCCTGGTTCTTTATTATATTCAACCCGCATAATATTTTACAAAGTGGCCCGATTTTGAAAATTCTTTTCTCAGTGGATTTGATATTCTAATATTATAATATTTCCTATTTGAGGCCACTTGTGGCGCAGCGGCACAAGGTGTGACTGTAAAACCGACTGGTTGTGAGTTCGATCCCCACTCGAGG
>DVQK01000014.1:0-22038 GCA_018231685.1 Heliconius clysonymus
CAGGCGCGGGGTGCGCGCGCGCAGCCCTTCACACTCCGATGTTAGTGTCTCCTGTGGGAATACAAAAAAAAATTCCTTTAGCTTCACGCTCTATCCCTACTAATATAAAAGTTTTATTTAACTTCCCGCTGTATCCCCCACATAGCAGGGTGGCCAGCGGAACCCGTTGGCCCATTTTGCAGTGAATTGCGTCGGAGACATTGCGTATTGAATAGCGGACTTCAACGTCGCACTTAGTCTTACTGAGGCAGAAATAAAAATAGTCACGTTTTTTTTATTAATATATCATTGACGAGCTATTTAAGCATTAAGTTCTTAAAATATATTATTAAAATGTATAATCTAAAAAATGAACAGGCAACTGAACACATAATTCAATTATTTGTATATATTAAATAGAATTGAATGTAAACAACAACAAAATATATATTTTTTTGTCCTGTAAGACAAAACGTAGCGTTGAGTTTTGCTATATAAAGCAAACAATGTCTTGGTAAGTGAACTATGAAGTAAAAAAAATAAACAAACCTGTGAATATTTATTACTGTTGTACTGCGCGGCGTTCTGCGCCGAAGTTATTAATTGTGTAGCACTTGAAGCCGCTTGACGGGCACTCTCCTGTGTAACGATTAAAACATACATTATATTTCCGTACATACATGTGATTATTGTGATGTGTGATTTCTATGCATTCGTGCTAAATTCCACAGCTATATGTATGTCTGTTCACAAATTAATCGAAAATTTATATATATCAAGATCGTTTTAAAAAATCTTGTTTTACTAATTTATAGAGTCCTTTAATATAAACAAACTCCTCTTACCGTTAATCTCACCAAATACGAGCTAGTGGCGTCACGGGCGTGCGCCACATGCGTGTAATGTGCGTAATCAGCAGTTATCAGTCTGAGGTCATCGGCGGCGCGGCGCAGAGCGTCTTGTCTGGACCTGTCCTGAGGCTCTGAGGCGCACAGCCGCGCCGCCTCCACCATGCGAGCTGTGGCGTCCGCAAGGAGTTTGGCCGCTGCGAGGAGCTTACGTTGGGAATCCGATGGTTGTTTTTCAGCTTCCGTCTGTTGGGTGTTTTAATTTTTGGGACTTAATTTATAAGATTATTTTATTATACTGCATTTTAAACGAACAAAAACATAATATACATCAATCTATTCTTGATTTTTAATCTAAATTAAGTTTCCTTTTAGTTCAATTTTAAAATTCGGCTATATAGGACTCACAAAAAAAATGATTGTATAATATTATAAAATATACGAGTATTATCATTCAGTGTAAAACCAACTAACTAAAAAAAAGCAACAACCCATCAGAACTACTAAGCTGCCCACAATTCTCATTTCATTTCTTATCTTCCCTTCCACTACTATTTAATTTATCACAGGCCAGGAACACGAGGAGAGTCAGCACTAACCTAAATATCGTCTATGAGCCGTGCAGTGGCCTGTCCCAGAAGACGAGCTCGCCGGACCATTTCCGGTGCATCTGGTGCATCGGTCACTCGTTCGCTTGCACACATCACGCTTTCCACTGATTGCTCCATGACTGATGGTTGGACACGACGATCTAGGAAACAGCAATCACTTTTATATTAAAAAAAATATATATTTTATGGATTTTATTTGATACCAAATTTGGTGGCCTTTATGTGGTGAGATTTTGGAAAAATAAACGTTTCTCACCCAAATCACAATGCGCCAACAATCTCTCCAGTTCCTCGGACACTCTCTGCGCAGCCACAGTCAGGTGTTCAACGCCGGTGGCCGCACTCTCCGGGGCTTGTTGACACGCAGAGACCAATTTCTCAACTGCTTGGGCGACCTGACGGGCCGCGCTGGTTAACTGTTCCCTACATGCGGGGTTGTGAAGAGTAGGGGCTACCACCTAAAGAAAAGTTTTGTTAACTTCTTTTCTTTTTGTTAACTTCTTTTCAAAAATAGATAACTCTGTGTCTGCGTAATCGATAATCGTATCCACTACGTCCCAAGTACGCCTTAATAACATATTATCATTTCATAATTTGTACTAAGTAATTTACAAAAATGTGACGTCACAATTCACTGCATGAAACCTCAACATTAAGCTATCCAATTAATCTAAATCTTTGACAGCTTCGCCGTACATTTTTCATATGTCTTATTATACACTGGACAGTTGTAGGTTCAATCCTCATTTAAACATATATATATATAAAAAAAACATTTCGTTTTCTCTAAACGTGGAAAAAAAATGTGAACAAAGCGTATCTTAACACTAAACTCTCTCGCTCTCTTTGATGTCAGTCATGTCAGTTACGTCATCCCCTCACCTTAGCGCACGCAACAAGCTGGCTGGTAGCGAGCGCGCAGTGCGTGGCGGCCGCTATAATGGTGTTCTGTAAGGGCTGCTCCTCTTTGCACATCGCTGCGACGTTTTTTGCCTTGAGGACGAGGGCCGCTGTGGTGTTGGCCACCGCCTTGGCCAGAGATAGAAGAATGTCCTGTTTGGAGAAATATTGGAATAATATATCGTTTTAGTTTAGTTAATCGATGAACCTATAACAATCTTTTATTTAGTGCAAGCCCAACTCAACTTTAAATTATTAGCAATAAACATTTTTTTTAGAAAGTTTCGTTTCTTCAAATAATTTATAAATATTTTTCTAAAAATATGATAATATATTACAATAAAAAAAATTAAGCACGGTAACAATGACTGAGAGAACAAAAAATACCTGTTATATAATCCTATATTAGATTTGAAATCTTACTACTCTACTATTGTACTCTATGACTTCCATTTCTTACATGAACTTTACATATGTTCGTGTATTTTTTAAACCTTCACTAAGAACTTGAGGTAGTCGTGGCGCAGGGGCTCATGCGTGTGACTGTAAACGCGACGGTTGCGGGTTTGATCCTCGCTCACATGCAAATCCTTCAGAATTCGGATTCGAAAGTGTCTTAATGGGAATGGAGTGAAGCTCAAAAACTAACAACTGCTTTATTCTGCATATAGCAGGCTAGGCTAAAATTTAAAGATAATTTCGCCCAATTTAGGATCGAATCCACAACCATCATTCAGACGCTGTCCTTATTAAAGATGACTTATTCATGTGTATTAATTATATATACATTTTTTATTTACAATACTTTCGATATAGTTTTGATAGTTCTGTGGTTATATTAATATGCATCCATTTAAATGTATATTTGCTCTAAAAATCTTACGACTCCATTATATATTGTATTGTTAGAAATCAGAAGTAGATTTCTTTTTTTTTAATTAATCTATACTAGATTTAATATATATTAGAGAGGTTTAAAATCATTGGGGCACAGATTGCATATAATTTCATGAATAATATGTTCTATTTACAACTACCCTATTTTTACACGAGACTCCTAACAACAGTTTAATATATTAGGATTAATAAATGTTAGAATTAACACCTAATCCTTTGAAAATTTTAGTAAAAACAGAAGTTCAAACAAATAAATTTGGATCTGCTAACTCCATCGCCTAAAATACTGTAATAAACAAAGGGGCATATTAGTATAATTTAGTCAGTTTAGTTATTTTTGTCACTACATTCACTTTGGTAGACAGTTAGTCGTAAATAAAACCTCATGTTTATGTAAAAAAGCAAATGTATTAACAAAAATAAATATTATGGCGCATTATGGCAAGAGCCGAAACCGATAAAATGTACTTGAAATCGAATGAATGCAGCTAGATTTGAACCTGTACTCCTTGTAAACCATTTAAGCATATGTTCATATCCCGCTACAATCAAATTTTTTTATACATATTTGTTACAAAAAATGTTGTTAAAGTAAATTCAGTACACTTAACTGCAATGAAATATATTTATATTTTACCCGTTTTAAAAGTTTTATCACAAGATTTGTATAAATTGATATTAAAATCCAGAGAAATTCTAGGTTTGTTTTTTAATTATTGCAAATAAAAATTGCAGATGACTGTACTGTAAGTTATTTAAAATGATTCTTTATACTGCTTAATAAATACTTTATAGCATCGCACTATTTTTTCGAAAATGTCACGTTTAATTGTAAAATTTGTTAAATAAAAAAAAATACATAGCAACATAAAAAAATATAAAATGACAATTAGACAAATGAGATCGTTAAAAAAATCTTTTTTTAGCAAAAGTTTCGAAATAAAAGTACGACAAGATATGTAAAGACTGGGGGCTCACACACCAAGATATATTATATATTAAAAATCAGTTATAAGTAAAAACAATGTTGTCATTAATAAATATTAGTAAGTATATTAACCCCCATTATTGTTTACAGTATAATAAAATCCGACATAATTATTATATATTATCTGTCGAATTTATTTTAGTTGTGTAAACCCATTTGATAAGTTTCTGTTAACTTAACTGACAGATATTAGTATTATATCTGTCAGATAGTTTAATAAAAACTTATGAATCAGTGTAAAATTATAATTTAGTATGGTAATATATTATATTACAATAATATAATAGTTTTATTATGTCAAAATTATTCTCCGCTGGTTTTTTTTGTACATCATTGGAGAAAAAAATAATAATTAAGGTTTTGCTATGATAAATAAAAATAATACAACAGTAAAAACTAACAAATAAAAATATCTTATAATATTTACTAAAAAGCTCAAAAACAAAAAAACAACACTATTTACATAGAGTAAACAAAATTGGCACAAAAAGAAAACATATATTAATATGAAACTTACACATATAATCATACGCAAAATATTATCATGTATATTATAATGGAATTCCACAACCAAGACAAAATAGCTACCTATAAACCAAGGCAAAAAGAAAATCAAAATACGATCAGAGTGTAAAAAAAAAACAAACCAAAATACAAATTAAATGCCAATTATAATCTTAAAATTATGAAAAAAAAATATGGACTAGATTGAAACTATAATATGGACGTTCACAAAATTAAAAATAAAATATATTTGATGAGAGCAGTTGTGAGATTCGTTAAATTAATTTATTAAAATAAATAATAATTTAGTAAACAAAATTAGTCTTTTTATTTTTCATAACTGCCAAAAATTAAGTAAGTTTAAAAACTAAACAAAATAAAAATATTTGCAGTCTTTTTCCTTATGCTTTCGTCTTTCCCGAATTTAATTTATTTAAGTCATAGCCAAAAGAGTCTTTTTAAATCTTAACAAAAAAATAAAATTACAAACAAAACAATATAAATAAAGAATAAAATATATTAAGAGTCATTGTCAAAACATGACATCTGTCATTTATTTTATTATCTGTTAAAAGTATAAAAAATAGTCAAGGTGCCATTTTTTTTATTATAATAAACCGATGTTATGCAAAGACAGCCCTTCAAAAGTCCATATAAAAATATTAAAATAAAAAAAAATAAAAACCCGCACCCTTATTAATAATAATACCTACACCTTCATGTCTAATGAGATAAAAAGAGATTAAAAAAAATAAAACTTGAGATTCATTTTAGTAACTTTTGGGTATTTTAGTACGAAAAGATAATTTGGTATAATGATTTTGGCACAATCTAGTTGTTAGTATTTTTTTAGTTCAAATGTTTTTTTTAAATTATATGGCAAAGTTACACAGACAGTAAATAATATATGGCAAGTGTATATGACATTTTGTTACATGAATTTTCGTTAATAGTTGGTAATATATTTTTAGTCCCTAACGCTATTCTACAATAAGATAAAGATAAAACATTAAGATCCATTAAACTGATTAACAGTTTGTCAGTATTTTTGGTTTTTATGAAAATTTCCTTATCAAAATTAATAGAAGTTATCACTTTATTATTAAAATATTATTATATTACGATTTTTATGAAATTCCTTATACCCATGTTTGTTAAATCGAAATTAAGTTATTTTTTGTTTGACTTCAATTTAAATTAAGATAGTTTATTTAAACGTTCAGCTTTCAAGAACACTTATTATTAGATGGTTTTTCAAATTGTTTATTTACTGTCAGTATTTGCAGAGTTTAAGTTAGATTAGACTGTTTAAATTACAATTTCAATAAAAATAATGTATCCAATTTCAATAAAATCTCAAAAAGATTTATAGTAACCCATGCACCGTAAAAAACAAAAAAAATATGAACAAGGAAAACACCCAAGTTTAAGACTCTAATAATAAAAAAATATATATATCTCCGTACTTAATTAATTAAGGAATTTGTGTACTTTTTCGATATAAACTCAGAGTGTAAAAAGTGAGACTACTAAAGACCTCACGACGACATTTCAAAGCATGTTTCATCATCATTGTCATGGCAACCCAAATTTTTCAATAACCATTGAATAAAAATAGCAAGTAATACAAAAATTAGGGCTAAAATAAGTAAAATATTTAACCAATTGTCTTTCCAGATATCTTTTAGTTCTAACTCCAGACATATGCAATTCGGACAACATTTTAAAGAAGAACAACAGCGTTTCTTACAAAAATGGCAAAATCCTTTGACATTTTCTTGTGTGGCTAAAAATGTCGGATTGTATACGATTCTAATTTCCGTTTTTCCTTTAGGGGGTGGTGTTGTGGGGTTATTAAGATGTACAGTTGTCTGTCTGTCTGTGTTTTCGCTCGTATAATACTTTTCGCTGCGTTTCACGAAACTTTCGAAATCATCACGTTTTATATTTAAATCTTTTTTAGTGAAACTAGCTTCAGCTTTTTCAACGAATGTTTCTGTTGTGGTCAAAACTCGGTTATATTTGTCTAAATTAAACAATTTCATATTTAGTGCACCCGAAACCTTAACGTCTGAACCGATTTTAGTTACGTCATTCCTAATTGTGTGACATTCAATTTTTTTATCATTAAACTTATTAAATTTATCGTTAATATCATTTTTGTCGGTGTAACGATTGAATTTGTCCTTAACTTTATTGTTATCATTATTTTCATTGGATAGAAAGAATTGCTGTCTCAAAATTTCATTTTTGGTCCGTCTGTCTAAATTAATATTCGCGTAGTCAGGTTCCTTTTGTTTATTTAAATTAACATTAACATAATCATGATTGGAATAATCTTTTTTAAAATTATAAATTTTATCAGATATTGTTTTTGGATACAATTTAGGACTACCTTTATCTAAACTATCTGTAACTTTTTTATCTAAATAATCTTCACAATTAAGTAAAATAGTTTCATAATCGCCATTTCTATTATCATTTTGGGCTACATTTTTGTGACTAGGTTTGAGTATAGCATTACAATACTCCAATCCTCTATAATACTCGCTATCAGTTTCTTCTTTTATGACATCTAATCGGCCCCATGGCGCAGTTGTATCAATATCTTCATAAATCCCTTCATCGTCGTATTTCCGGTCGAAGTCAGATCCGTATTCATTGTTACCGAAGAAAACCTTATAGAAATTGTCATAGCAAAAGTTAAGTTTTCTGTATATGAATGATTTTTTGTGTGTTTGTGTGTGTGTTACCTGTGTCTCCTTGTCCTCTTCGGTTTCTTCGCCGATTGTGTGGAGGACTGATGTGGAAGCCTCTCCAACTCGGGAGGCTGCGTTCAAAAGGTTCTGACGAGGCTGTACATTTAATAATATTTAATTTAACAAAATGCTATTAAAAAGAAATACTTAAAGAATAAGTTACTGTACTTTCATAATATTGGATTATCGGTTGAAATCTCTAAAATTGTTTTTACAGAAAAAATATTCAATACACAAGATCTTCATAAAATATTCTTAAAATTTTAATATGATTTCAAGTGTCTATAATATATATCACAATAGAAAATCACCATTGGTAAGAGGTAAGGTGCTTGTAGTCAATGGACTTATTATAATTTAACTGTTAATACTTGGGCGATATTCGAACATTCTGGGGTTCAGACACTAAGTCTAACCTTTTTTTTTCCTGTACATTTTAAAAATAAAAACAAATACCTCTTTAGTATGCGGTTCAGCGGCTTTCAGCAAATCTGAGAAAGCACAACAAAGTGCTCGAGTCGCGTCTAATAATTTATCTCCGCCTGGTGTGTCCTCCATCAATGCTGCTATCATTTGTACACCTGGGATGCGGAAAGTTTTAATTAAATTTAATTTATTTGGGTAAACATACAGTGCATATACATGTAAATAAGGTACACCAAACACAATATTATTTAAGCAGTGAATGTGTTGCTTTTTCGAAACTGCTAGTGTTTTGTTTTAAGTTTATATTTTTTCTTAGCTCCAGGCTAGGGTAGGCAGAGAGAACACAATGTTAAGATACTCCTTTAAGTGGCAGGACTCTACGCCGCAAATTGTCTATCAGAGCGAAGAAATTGAAAATAGCTTCACGCTGTTTCGCAGAGTGAAGACACTCCATTCCTTTCCAAAGAAGGAAATTAGTCTTAATTTTATATAAAAGTAAATAAGGACTGCTTTTTGTTGTTTATTTTATTGACACTCTTATAAAGCTCGCAATCTTTATTATTTGTTGTGATTGACTGTGAAACTGAAAGTTTAAGTATTAAATATCGAGATGTGATATGTATATTGTATATTTTTGATAGCTTTGCACTGAATGGGTATAATCATTTTTCCAAACAGAGAAAGTTTGAGTTTGATGCGCCACTCCAGTGAGTGATCATGCGCCACTCCAGTGAGTGATTATGGGGCAGTCCCCGTAAGAATATTTTGTTGCTTTTTTTTTGTATTTCTATCAATATATTTATAGAGGTTGCAAAATATCATATAAATATTTTCAATTGCATGTTCATTATTTTGTATATAAATGAAGAGTTCTCAAATTAAATATTAAGTCAATAAGCATTTTAATAATAAACAAAGAGTACATTCTTATAAATTTAAAAAAGTATTTTTTTTTGTTAGGTATCAATGTGCATGATACTTCAAAGTTTTATATTATTATCATTATCATCATCAGCCTGTTCTATTTATATATTATAACTAACTATAGTTAACAATTGTATATATTCACCTTTAGTCATCTCAGGTAAGTTGGTTGTGATGGTAGTGATGGCGGCCCCCACTGCTGTATGGTCTACTTCTTCTGTTGTACCTGATTTCATATGAACATAAAATATATTAATAGTTAGAATAATAGATATTAAAGTAAATTTAATTCAATTCAATTTAAAAATAAATAGTATTATACTAATGTCATACTACTCTAAATGTATGATAACTTGTTTATCTTCGTAACTTTTTCAAATTTAATTAAAAACATAATGTTTTATAGTAATCACAACTGTATTCTCCAAAATTTCGTGTCCTTTATAATATAAAATTTATTTATTTCTCACCCGCAGTCAACGTAACAACCTGCGCAGTGGCGGCGTTCATCGCCGCAATATGTGACGTCACCACCTGCTTGCTGCCTTCGAGACGCACGCGACGCCATTGCACTGCGCTGGGACCTGAACCTGCACCTTCCTCGGGTAGATGTGCCTGAGAACATGACAGAGTGTTAGAGAGAGATGGCGACAGACACCGTAAAATAAATGGGACATGGTGACAGTTCGTTTTTCAAAATTCTTTATTTACATAAATAAAGTTGGCCGTTGGGGTCGTCGTGGCGTATGGGCACAAGTGTGCGATAGAAAAAATGACGATTGTGGCTTCGATTCCCATTCGGGGGGAATGAAATATTTATTTTCTCGCACTGGTAATGACAAGAAGTTTAGTTTCGACGTTCGTCACGCACTACATAAAAATTATACTCACTCTAGTCAATCTCTCTTCAGTTTGTTTAATAATTTCCTTTCCACTTGTAATAGTTGAAAGTAAAGCGCGTTGCGGTTCTGTCAAAATGGACGTCACTTTGGTTTGCTGCACTTGTGTAGTCTGTAATTATTATTTAGAGTTTATTTATTATCTGTGCTAAAAAATATTATAATATTGTTACAATTATAATAAAATTTAAAGTTATTGCAATATTACATTACATCATGGAGTTATCTATACAAGTCATGGGTTCAAATCCAAGTTATTTGTTATTGTATGAATTTTTATATGTTAGTATAGTATTTTTAGAGATAAAATATATATACATACGTATGTGTTATATATTTTGTTATATAATTAGAGTTACCTACACAACCAATGTCGTAGGCTGCATCCGTTAGATAGCGTGAAACAAAACAACATTCATCTTCGCATTTAAAATTATAATTTCCAAAATATTTTAAATAACAAAATATATATGTTAATATAAAAGTATAAACAAAAAGCGAATATTTACAAAAAATATTACAAATAAATATTGTACAATTAGATAATTAATCAACTATTAAGATACAATAAAAAAAAATAAAAAAAGGGAGCAAAATTAGAGAGTATAAGTGGAGTTAGTTATAAATAATTAAGGTAACATTTTTTTTCTTTACTAACGATAAATATATTTTGATAGCATTATCACACTCTTTGAAATTAGTATGCCATACAAAAAGTCACAGAAAAAACAATGTATTAATGGTTATTTAAATCATATAAATATAATTTATAATATCCGAACAGATCACCCAAATCCACCTCTACCATCCAAAACAAAAAAAATCACACATATATACATACATACATAATACACATATGCACATTATGAAACATATTGTGATGAATAAAAAAGCAAATAAAACAACCTCCAATAACATATTTAAAAAAAAAAAAAAAAAACATACTTTCGTAGTAATTTCTGAAGCTTTTGAAGGAGTATTATTGAAATTAGAACTATGAGTATAAGATACTTAGTAATGTAACCACTTACATCACCTATTAACATCGAAAAAGTTATAGGTTATTATTCGAATCACTGTTTATTTTGAAGAAAAAAGGGGTAGCAGTTTGTTTTTGCTTCTATGACTCACATGTACATTTGTGTGTATGTATGTATGTACAATGTACATGTACATGTATATAAATAAACACATAAATACTAACAGCCGGCGCCGAGTGTCCAGTAACGACCTGCCCCGAGAGCGTGGTCTGCTGCGCGCCCGCCACCTGCCCCACCGCGAACGACTTCGCACCTAATGCAATATAGTGGATATATGCCCCACTTAATAATACATACTCTGTGCCCCATAATATGTGATAGCAAATATGTGCCCCATCACTAGTGATAATATAAATGTGCGACATTACTATCACTAGTTCCTTTTCTATTTCTTTAGATTCACACTGTGTGCTTATAGGCAAATGAAATCTACTGTTAGAACACTTCGTTATATATAAAGATATTGTAAAGTTTTTCTTTTTCAAATTGCATTTATTTCTTATTAATTTTATACTTTAAATTTGTAATTTAATTTGAAATTTGTCTAATAAATAAGTAATGAAATATAATAAATGAATTTATAACTCCGTGAGTAAGAAAAGTAATACACATTACTTATTGTAGTAATGGGGCACAGAGTATAAAAAAAATTTAAAGCTGCAAAATAAAATGTAAAAAAATATCTCGCCCACGCAAATAAAAAATACATAAAATAGCCTATTTATACAATTTACAGATTACTGCTAGAAAGAAAAAGAAATAAAAAAACGATATACATTTTGCTAAACAATTGAATCAATAATAATGACCTAATGATCTAAAATTTAAAGCAGCCATTTCAGAACAATACAAAGATTTGTATGATTGTGCAAATAAAATATGGAATATACAATTTTTATCTACACTCATTCTCAAGGGACATAAAATATTATATACAGTAGTATATAGGTATAGAGTAGAGACTAAACTAAAGAAAATCATCAATCAATGTAAGCTATTCTCCACATATTGAGTTGTGGCCGCCGTAAAATTAGCTGTAGATGGTTACGCAGATTATTTTTTATGAAGAGTATTTTCTCTTACTTTTGATTTTGTATTTTCTGAGTGACCAATGAACAAAAGTTCTGAAAACTTAACTTCAGGGTGGCCACAACTAGTCGATCGTATAGTACATAGCAAGATAGGTAGGGTACCTAGTGTCAAGACACTCCGCTATCTACATACATACATATATGAGTAATAATTTACCTTCAGCTCCGGGTCTCATCACCGCGGGCTTCGCTACAGACTCGGTGTTCACTTTGCCCGATTTGAATGTGTCGTGTTGGATTATATTGGCTCTGGATGGAAAGAAATAACAATTATGAATATTATTGTTAATTTCCATGGTGTTTATCAAAAGTTAGAAAGTGTATGTAAAACATATGTTAAAATATATATTTTTAAAATAAATTGTTTTATTTGTGTAGAAATATACATGTACATGTATATAAATAAAAAAAAACTAATTTACACCACATTTTAAGCATATTTGCTACATTTTACAATATAAAACTTACTTAGAAGGTGAGACTGAATCTTCCAACATTGCGGAACCCTCATCACCGTCCAAACCGATCCTGTCCTTGGCACGGCGACGTCTCACTATGATGTCTATATAACCGGCTATCACCTGGAGAAAGATAATAAGAAAAAAATATTAAAAATAAAACGAGTTATAATATTGAAAATAAAACCAATTGGTATTTTTTTAGATTGTGTGGTTGTGGTTTGATACTCATTCAAGAGAACACATTTTTTTTTCATTTGCCTGTTAAAATAAATTGTGGCGTTGAGTCCCGCCAAACATACTGAAATGTCTCAAAATCAAAAACTTACGTAGAATACGGCAAACAGCTTTAATACTACATTTTCTTTTCCAATGTTGCCATACTGAAAAAACAATAATAACATTTATTATATTTTGCAAAATTACCCACTTGCAATATATGCTCCGCCTCCGTGGTCTGCACGCTGTAATACTGATCGCTATAATCCCCGAAGTCCAGTGTGAACGTATTGGGCGAGGCGCACCATCTCCGCACAGTGGTGAGTGGCCAAGTCTGCAATACTTCTTTAGTCTTCTCGTCGAGACGGAGAACGGAATCTTTGGTCACTCCGAGTAGACGCGGCACTAGCTTGTTCTTGCCTTTCATTTTTTCCTGTGGAAAATGGCAGTTTGGATTTGATTAACTTTGGATTAACTTTGGGGAACATTTTCTTTAGTATATTAAGTCCCATTTTTGTATTTTTCTGACTGTTAATACTATAATGAATATATCATTATTCACTTTCCGCGTATTTTGGAAACATTATAAAAACGATGGTTTACTCAGATAGATATTTTAAGTTCTATATAAATATTCCATTTAATAGCGTATTTTCATAGTTCACAAAGTGGGTATATTACATATCCACTTTGTGGAGTTTACACTGTTGCACGACGGATTTTAGAACCATAAAAAAAATTTAAAATATTTACATAGTTTTATTCTTGGAATAATATCGTAGTTTTAAATTCGTTTTATTATTATTATTAACTTAATAGGTTTAGGAAAGAAAAACAAGCTATGCAGGCATAAACTATAAAATTAAGAACTAATTTTACTACACTTTCTTATCAAAAAAGGGAAAGCTATGAATATAAATATGTCAAATATTATATTAATAAGATCAATCTAGCCCTGGCCCTCACAAAATAATAAAAAAGTCAACTACAAGTTACTACTACTATTACAAAGTTTTTAGAATAAAAAAAATCCAAGAATTTCAACATTTTCTTAGTTCCCTCTTACCTTAACCAAAAAGAAAGCCACACCATACGTCTTCAAGTCTCTTGCACTTTTAGTATAAAGCACTTTGGCGTCGAGCTCACTGAGGCCGGCGTGCTTGCGATGTTCCCGAAATATTTTCTTTTCTATACCTTTCACTTTCACGTAAGACGCTGGCAGGAATTCTTTAAGACTGTAATACGAAGAAAAATGGCTTAAAATGCTGTATCACGCTGTATCCCACAAACGGCAGAGTAGGCAGAAAGAACTCCCTGTGTGTTCGATGGAAACATTAAATATTTTATTTTCTTGAGTGGGATACGCATCCATAACATGTCGCGTTTAGTCACACTTTGTGCAACTGCACCAGGACTGGCCTCTAGATTTATTTAACTATTTATTAGACTAGATTGTATATACTTACTCTAAAAAGCCAGGCGTATGTTTGTCTTCTTTATGGTCACCGAATTGGATTTGACACTGAATGCCGGCAAATTCGCAAGCTGTAACATAATGAATGTAATTATTATTTAACATAAGTTAGTAAAACATTATAGAAACAACACTTTTTGCGTGGATATTAAAACAATCACATATTCGTGTAAAAGTCTAAGAAGGCGATAAGGTAGAGGCTGTATTTTTTATATTATTAGAATTTGAAAGAGTAATTCCATTTTGTCAGTTTTTAAACTTTTATTAGTTAACTTAATTTTAAAAGATTAATATTTAGTTTTACAGATACATATTGAATGGAATATTTTTGGCTAACCTAGTGTCACATCACTACAAAACAGGATAGCACATACCTTTCTCCTGAGTGATGGGATGAGCTCCATCTAATATGGCATCTCTTGCTTGCACATATAGCAGAGTCAATTGTACCGGATCTCTTGAATCCACATTACGGTCGGAGAAGAACAGTCTTCGACGAAGGAGGAGTGTCTCTCCGCTCTCTACGCCTTGCTCGCGAAGAGTTTTACTGCCTTCCACCCAGTTAACTGTGAACCATGGTAAATATTATAATACATATACATATTACACAATATAGTCAACGGGTTGAAGCCGCTCTGTAATTAGACTTTCTGAACTTTTGCGTATAGTACATTCATGTAGGAAGTAATCAACAGCAAAAAATGCCGCGGCCTCGTCTACAGCTAACTTTAGGGCGGCCACAACTAGTCTTCTTACTGTATAGGGAGTTAGAAGTAAGCCAAAGGATTAAATTTAGCAACTAACCATTTCTTAATATTGAAAGTTTTTAAAATTTTGCTATAACATAATAACGAGGAGTGAGTAATGTTGACTATTCGTTATAAAATATATTTATCTTTAAAATATTATGAATTAATTAATTAACAGCATGCTCTCGCTCATAAAATATATGTGATGATCTATCGAAGATGTATACAAATAAGTTTGGCAAAAAAAAAGAAAAAAGGTTAACTGATTCAATATCGAAATGGCTACAGGTTCAAATAAGAAAAAATCCTTTAATAATTAAGCTAGGTAGGATACCTTCATCATCGGTCCTCAATTTCTTCCTCAGCTGTTCCATTTTAGCATCACGCTCTTTCTCTTGATGACGTCGTTTCAGAGTGAGCGTTCCATAATTGGGCTTCTCGCATGGATCAGCTTCTTCTTTCTGTTCTTCACGGACCTGATGGATAACAAAAATTGTAAAAAAAAACAAATAAATAAGTGATCTATTACAAGGACGAAGAGTCGTGGGCGCCTCGAAAGTTGTTTGCTTTTTGCGCATTGTACATTTGCGCTCGGTATGAAGATAATAAAAAGAACTCCTAAGATCAAATCTGAGCTGGTATCATCTAACTTCAGGACGGCCACGACTCTGAGATCGTACTGTAATTCTGGTAACTTTTCTCTCACATATAACAGTATACATAAAAATTGTGTATTAAAACGCAGAACTTAACGCCGTGCTTTGTGTATGACACAGTTCGGAGAAATAATTCTCTAGCTCACAAGCGCGTCACTTACAGTCTGACGTTATATCGATAATAATAACAGTATATATTTATGTTAAGTAATTATATGATTATTAATTTCAAAATCGATAGTTCAAATTTTACTAAGACGGATATTTATTAGGAGAGCATAGTAAAAAAATTGTAATATATATTATACTATTACTACTTTATGTAAAAAAAGGCAACAATATAACACTAGACACTTACCAAACCATATTCATCATAGTTAGTGATGCCAATCTTAGTGCAAATCACCACCATAAGGTTCGCTACAATCTGACTGTCGTCTACTAAGAGGGTTTTTACAGTACCTAGGAATAAAAAATATATATAAATATAAAATTACAGCTAAAAAATAAAAAAATAATAACATTTATTGAATACATACTCGTTTGTATACATGCGGGATACAGCTTCACGCTGTATCCCGCATATACCAGGATAGAAAGAGAACATCGTGTTTCAAGACACTTCGTTATCTATCTTCTACCCAAATTCGAGTCATTGCGTGGCGGAACCCAACGCCGCACACACACAAACATATTTAATATTTACAATAATAATAAGCCAAATTATAAGAAACCTACCGTCCAACATTCTAACTCTCAAGTTTCTGGTCTTCTTGTTGTACTCGAGCAGGTCGCCGTTCCTGAGCATGTAGTAGTCCAGGCTGCGGGAAGCCTCGAGCCAAATGCCCTTTTTGTTGTCTTCCTCGGAAGCGAGGAATAGACCGTATTCTTTTGCTGTTGGAAGGAATTGTAAAGTTATTATAATGTATATTTTTTATAAATAATAGATGTATAAGTAATTTAAATATAATATTAAATTTTTGTATATATTTTTATATATTACGTTTGTCCATTAAGTTTTTTTTTAGGTCTAAGACAATAATTTTACTGATAAATTAGTTGTAAAGTTTCAAAAAGAAAGCATGGAGTTTCTTTTTTGAAACAAACTCTTAGACCCGATTTAGCATTATATATTTTTGGAAACCCCACGTTTCGAACACTTTGCAGTAGTCCGTGGTCACAGGAAGACTGTAGATTTTGACTTTATCAAGAAAAATAAAAAAAGGACTACTCACGATCATTATGACTGGCCTCGAGTATCTTCTCGCGTATAATGCGGCACGCGTCGTACACGGCGGTGGAGGGCTCGAACTGTATGGTCTTCACCACCTTACCGCCCTCGAGAGATATCTTGAGAGACAGCGTCGCCATTTTTGATACGGAACGTGTTCTGATGGATAAAATGTAAACTATATAAATAACTACTAACGAGGAGTTAAGGCGCAGGTGCGCAAGCGAGCAACTGGAAACGTGACAGGTTGCGGGTTCAATACTCACTCGAAGAAATGAAAATATTTATTTAATTTCTTCGAGATTTCCGCCACTCAACACGCAATAACTTCAAAATTCTGTAAAACGCGGGGAACAGAAGTGTTTTAATGGGAACAGAGTCACTTAACACCAGATTTGCAGGTTCCCTATGCCTACCCTGCTATGTGTGAGATAGTGCGTAAGAGCGTGAAGCTAAAAAAATAAAAGTACATCATTTTTAAATATTTTTGACATTTTTGTGTTTCCACATACCACACTTAGGATTCTTTTTAACATTTGCTACAAAATTATATTCTGTATTAATACTCACTTTTGTATAGTGGCAATATGTTGATCGTTATTTGTGTCGAGGTCTAGTGAATGGGCACTACTCCTTCTCTTCTCGGTGTAATCGTTTCTTGATTTTTGTCTCTCGTGGCTGAATGATCGATTTCGTGGCCGGCTTTGGAATGAACCCTGGAAAAAACAAATTAAATAATATTTATTTGAAGCAGTCGTTTGATTTCCACCACAAAAAAAGCAATGTCTCGTAAACTGGGTGGAGTAAAAGTGGAGAATCGAGTATCTTCACATTAGGTACCCTCTGGTTACTTTTACTACATGCGGGATGCAACGGGACCCAAAACTGAACTGACCCCGAACTGCAAAGGAATGACAATATTTTTCTCGTCATCCAATATTATTTCTATCTTTGCACGCGGCACCCCAAAGTATTTAATTAACTTGATTTTCCTTTTACTTTACTATTTTAAAGCAATCAAAGGGTGTTTCCTTTTTATAATAATGATGCATATACATCTTTTAAATTTGTCTATTTACATATTAGTCGTCCCAGTTCCTATTGTAAGAAATAAGATGTGCACAACAATGTGGGAATTGACTAAAGATAATATGTACAAAGGTTTAGTCTCATCTTTACTTTCTATACTTAGCCTTTCAGAGCCAACAGTATTAAAAACCCACGCTATTACTAAATAAGGTAAAAACGTTCTGTAACCTAAATTTGCGGCCATGACTCGGAATGGACGCAAAAATGGATTTACCACGAAACGCTTAATTATTACAATATAAAATAGTTTGTCATCGTTTAAAAACAAAATTGTTAATATCAATCTTAATAAATTTAATGGATTTGTTAAAAGGAAAAGCAACATTGTTTTATCTATACTAACATTATGAAGCAAGAGAGTATTTTTGTCTGAACGTGTTAATCTCAGGAACTACTACTAGAAAATCTTTGTGATGGATTCATCATGTTAATTTATCGAAAAAGGAAAGGGTCTATTACATGATATTTATACTATATCTATCTATGACCAGAGATACCTCGGGTGAGAATGCGTGCCATGTCAGACAGCTTTTAATTATTTTATTTAACCATGTGGGCGAAACGGTAGGTACAAGCTACCAAGCTACAAATCATAAAGGTTAATATCGAGTTTGTCGTGGCGCCTCTGACAGTAAACGCGGCGGTAGTAAGGTCTTAAGTTTCCTCTGTCAGCCTTACTTTAAGTATATGGGACACAGCGTTAAAGTAGAAAAAAATAAACTAAAAAAAACTCAAAATTAATAGAATCTACCAAATAGAAGATATTGAAAGTATTATAAGTAGTCTAGGACTTACAGGTCGCGCGGTCACCCGCCTCCAGCCGTCCCGTAGCGCGAGCTCGATGCGCTCGCGCAGGCGTCACGCGCCCGATGCTTCCGATGTGCGCTCGTCTGATTGCTGCAGACAAAACAGACAAAATAGTTCAATATACTGTCTTATTATATCCATTATAAGTAGGCAGAGATAAGCTAGGGTTAAGACACTGCGTTCCCCACTCTCCGCCAAATTTTCGAGATTTGTATGTAAAGTGAACAAAACTCAATGCTGGGCTTTGAAAAGCAGGGATATGAACGTAATTAATTTCCCTGGGTGAAAATCAAACCTACACCAACCGCGATTATAGTTAGAAATACCTTTATTATATCTGTTTTTTAATTTGTACAATAAACACTATCGACCACAGAAAAAAACTAAATATTGGGACCAGTGCTGGCGCAGGGGCACAAGCGTGTGACGTGTGTGTGTGTGTGTGTTTACACACGCCGACAACGACAGGTTGTGGGTTCGATTTCCATTCAATATGAAATGGTCAATATTTTAATTTCCTCACTCTGATAACTAGGCCGTTGAGTTGGGGTGAGAGGGGGTGTTGAGTTTACTTAATACGCAATGCCTCCAGAATTCAGTGTAATGTGGGCAACGCAAGTATCTTGATAAAAACGGAATGTCTTTAACATAAGATTCCCAGGTTCCCTCTACCTAACGCTCTATATGCACCATACAGCTTGAAACTAAAAAAAAAGAAAAAATACAACATATAAAATATTACACAAACTTTTACTGTCCCATCATTGAATAACTAACAACCGAATCGATATTGCATCTTATACTATCAAGAGTTGAGATAAAAGACCTCTAAACAATAAAAATAACTAAACTACTACTACTTAATTCATATCCTCTAAACTATTTTTAAAACGTAACCCCTTCATTTATTTCTATTTATATTGTGTGTGGGAACTATTTTACATGTTGCACTAATTAGTTAAATATTTTTTATAATATGAGATGCCTAGCATTTGTGTCATTCCGTACTTTTACGGCGTTAAATTTCACAATCGTTTTTAGTAGTAACAAACAAATAGGTACAATTTTCCCACTAGGGTGAATTAATTCACCCAACAATGAATCGAGCCTGCAACCCTCGCGTTGACAGTCAGAAGCTGTGCCACGACGGCCTAAATCATTATATTATAATAAAAAGCTTTATTATAATAATATTTGTGAACCATGAACGATAGACAAGGCGTAAGACACATGGCGATGCGTCACCTGCCAAAATCAATAATTTATTTTTAGACCAACCATCACCCATTACTACGTTTTAATGGACGTCGTCGTGGAGTTACATAGAGAATAGATTATCTATATAGGCTGGCATCAAATGAAACATATTTGACAATAATTATAATTAATAATAATTATTATAATAACAATAATAATAATTGAGACCGTCGTGGTGCAGCGGTACAGCGTAGGACCGACGCGACGGCTATGAGTTAAATTCTTACTCGGGGGAATTCATCAATAAACACGCAGTCTTGAAAAAAAATGTCCTGGACGGAAAAAAGTTAAAAAAAGGTGTTTGCTAAATAAATAGCAGCTTGTTACATTATTAAATGTAACAAGATATCAACCTACACTACTTGCAGTCAATACGTCATCGGAGAGATCCATATTGTCAAGACACTCCGTTCTCTGCCAATGCATTATTGGTTCACTACACAAATTAATTATTGATTTAAATATCTATTTTTAAATGGTTCTATAGTATTTCACATACAATCGTAACATATTCTAGCCTACTCGAGCCGCACGCTGAAGCCATTGTACAAATTAGTTAAACCACGGTTATTGACCGGACCGTTTAGTGTTCACTCTATTTCCATAGTATGAAGGAATGCGCGTCTTAAACAATATTGTAAGCATTGCCAAACTATAGCTAATTTTAGTTATGTTTTATATTGAACTAGTTCTTAGTTGCGACTTTTTCTCCGTTTTCAAATAAAAATAGCCAAGATTTGTATACACACAGGTTCTAAGTCCGGGAGGTAATTCTGAATGCAGGTAAGATGGGTTATACCTAAACGATTAACGTGATGTCATATATAGCCTATACTCTAAAGCCTTTGTCGATAAATGAACTATCCAACACAAAAATATTATTTCAATTCGACGCAGTAGTTTCCGAGAATAGTGCCTACAACCAAACAAACTGAACTGACTAAATTAGAAAAGAAATACACTATAGTTCCTTCGATAGTAATTTTATAATTATTATTTTATTACTAGCTAATACATCTCAACCACTGAACCATAAGGGAAATTTTAAAATATTTTACAACCAATACAACGAATTTAAACCCGAAACGATCGTCCATCTGGACGCGCCATCAAAATAGTAATAAAACTTGCACTTGAAGGGAGAGGCTGATAAAAACGGCCTAACGAAATACAAGAGGCCACGAACATTGAGATTGAGAGGGATCTCTTACAATTATTTAATTATTAGGAACCGCTCTAGGTATAAATTAGTTTATTAGTGTTTATTTGTTTTAAAATTAAAAAAATATTTTATATTGATTTTAACAATAAAATTGGCGCATCAGCAACCCGTTTGAGTGTAAAGCGATAGTTGTAGGTTCGAATCCTACTAAGGGGAATTAATTATTTTCATTTCCTCACTGGTAAGAATACTCGAAAATGTGAGCGAAAGCATCTTAATATTCTCCAAGCAAGCAAAGCATCTTAATAGACGCCATTTGTCTATTTTGCCTTATGCGGGATACAGCGTGAAGCTAAAAAAAACTACGATTAAATTCTCCCCACCTACTCCACACGACAATATGAGATGCGTGATCATAAAAAAAAGACCATAACAATAAAAAAAATTAAGCACGCCCAGACAGTAGACGTGTCGAACGATCGTTTCGAGCGTAACTGCGCAACTATTAACACACCCTCGATACGACTCAAGATATTGCACACATTTTGCATAAAAGGGTAGTTTCGACCCTTGGAAAGAATTTTAATAGGTCTATGGGAAATTTTAAACGGTTATATCCTATGAGTAGTGGTTAAAATAAAGGACTTTTAATAACATCTAAGCGCATACCTTCACGTATATTAATTGTTTTGTTTTTATTATTCTCCTTTCTCATTTTTCTATATTCACTTAATTAAAATACTGAAATTATTTTCATTTTTAAACATCATTATATCTTAAAAATTGAGCGGAATTAAGAGAAAAGGATATTTAAATACCAGGTTTTTTCTCTGTCTTCTCTGGTATGTGGTAAAAAGCGTGAAGCTGACCTTCCTCATTTCTCAGTGTCAATTGAGAAAACAACGTAACATCTTAATTTTGTTCTTCGTATTGCTAGACTAGAGAAATGATATTAGTTATCCCACATACCTATAAATAGAACTAAATAACAAGACACCTATTTCTCTCACATAAATAAAATTAGCTTCACGCTGTATCCCGCACACAGCACGGTAGGCAGAGGGAACCTA
>DVQK01000015.1:0-21851 GCA_018231685.1 Heliconius clysonymus
TAAATTTAAGTAAATATTTCATCTCCTCGAGTGGGGATCGAACCCAGAACCAGTCGGTTTTACAGCCACACCTCGTGCCGCTGCGCCACGACCGGCCTCAAAAGTTAATTATTCTTTGAAATATAAACATTAAGGATTCCATGTGAATTAAGGTTATATATTAGTTATATAACTAGAGGCCCACTCGCGACTTCGCCCGCATACCATATATAATTCTTTTTTTATGTTGCATTTGCCATAAGATAATCAATATAAATTACATACTCGTAATCAATATAATTTATACATTCAATAATTTTGAGAAACTGCAAGCACTACATGGATGCTTGGGAGGACGCAATCGTCGGCAAGGGCGCCCCCCGCAGGACTCGTACCTATGCTTGTAGCCGTAAACGGAGCATTGAATTATTTTAAATTTGCATTTTCTCAAAAAGTATACAAAAAGTATACGTTCAAATTACATGCTATAAAAGCCAAAGCATATCTTCATAAAATTTCTTTGATGATGGAATAACTTTCGCCCGTAAGTTTCAACATCTTTATCAAATAATAAACATTGAAATGTCACCTTGCAATTTTCAATAATTTTTTGCCACATCCTTATTGTGACTTATTTATAAGAGATAGATAATAGGGTATCACGGACTTCTTTTTAGAACTAATAAAATAAAATAGAACATACTGTGTACCATACAATGTACTGATATATTTAACTACTTTTGCAGCGCTACGCGCTTAAAGCAATTCGATAGCGTTCATTATAATTATTTCGTTATTTAAGGCTAACTAAGACTTACACTATAATTTTATATCCCTATAGCACTCCTCAAGAACGTTGCTTTCATACAAAATCAAAAATAAGTAAATCAGTCAAGTAGAGATCTTAGCATTTAAACAAACAAACCAACTCTTCTGCATTATTATATTAGTAAAGTTATGTCTAATCCTAAAAGTTTTATCTAGTTCTATCTATACCTACTGTAATTTTTTTTGTAATTAATTTTATTTATTTTATTAGTTATATTGTACATTAATATCTGTTTTGTTATGCCTACAAGATCTATTCTTATCTTATCTGTATGATCTACATCATCCATCATCATCTTAGCATTAATATACTCATATATATAATTTTTATATTATTTCCACGAGTTCCAAAAAATACATACACAGAAAAATCACAGAATAGGAAAGTGTTACACACTTTTAATAGTTCATTGTTTTCAAATATTTTAATTTCATGTAATTTTTTTATTTAGGCATATTTATTAAATATAAATCAAATAATATATAGTAAATATTTATTTCACTATCTATATACATATATTTGAATAACCTTTTAGTTTAATATCATCTTACTGATAAAATAATTTCATATAACAAATAATTATGAATGATACAATATCTTGCATTCTAATGCAAAGTGCATTAAAAGAAGCAAAAGAGTTATCAAAATATTAAAGCTGTTTGTTGCTGTTTGCTGAGTTGTATAATATTCTGCAATATTGCTGTATGTCTGGCTTTGGTTTAATTGGGTTATTATATTTTTGAGGGAAATCATTGTTAAGACAATTCATTCAATACTTACTATCCACCTAATTTTAAAAATATTGAGTGGGAGAACTAAACATAGCACTTTGTCTTTTACCAGATATGAAAATAATGCATTCCCCAATTCCAAATGTGAATAAACCCACTACCAATGGGTTTATAGTCAGAACCTTTGTATATTTATTTTATAATTATACTTAATATATTTCATAATAATGCTTAATTATGTTCAATTAATAGCTAAAAATTGCAAAACTTACCTATCACTAAGAACATTCCTATCATGACCAGGTGGAGGTAAGCTTAGTTGGTATGGTGTATTAAAGTAATGTTGCTGTTCATGAGAGCGATGTACTATGCGGCCACCACGGACCACCATAAAACCACTGTCACCTATATTTGCAGCCCGCATTATACTCTCACTTCGATCTAAGATCATAACACATGCTGTACTGCTGCCTGTCAAAATAAAAATATTTATATCATAACTGTATGTATCATATAAAATGAAGGGGCATTTGCAATATTCTTCAATTACTGTTTAAAGATAATTCAATTTTCAAGCGGCGAAATAAAAACCTAGATTTAGACATAAAAAAAATCTTTTTATTTACGCTTTAGGACATGTGTTATAGTATAAGTTTTTTGTCAAATCAATCATTAATGGTATGTAACTTATACAAATTAAAAATTAAATAAACTGAATTATCCTTCATTTAAAAGATTTACTTTGGTGAGTCTTAATAATTATAATCAATGTCCACATTGTTTTGCAGTTAATAACAATAAATGTCCAAATTATTAAAGACAAAAATAAAGTAATATTTTCAACATTTTCAAAGTGTTACTTTTAAGTGTTATCACTTAAGAAATTATAATAAATATAATCCCACTATGTTGTAATTCATATACATATTCTATATAAGTTAAAATCATTTTAATTAACATTTGACTATCTAGTGTTAGTCTAGTCTAGTAGTAGTAGTAATAGTCTTTCACCATACAGAACTTTTTCAAAATATAGATATAGGTAAGTGGGTTTTATAAGCTATGCCAGGTAATTTAAACTCTTTGTCATTGATACCTTTCTTCAATAAAAAGGGAAGAGAACATGGTGTTTATTATGAAGCCATAATGAAAAAAACCATTTCTAAATCTGCTTCACAGGAATTGGTCAAATATGTTAAGTTGTATTGTTAAATTATGTTTTTACCTAATATAGGTTTTTTGTGTTCCAAAAGCTCATAGTAAGATTTGGCAAGCAAGTCTCCTGGTTCAGACATCTTAAAATGCCCCATTCGAACCAATCTTTCACAGGTCCTCATAAGATATGATGAGAACTCCCCAGGGTCAATTCCATATGCACGCCAGCCTCCCACACCATCAGCAACACCTGATACACATAAATTGTTTTTGTTTTTACAAATATAAGAAAATATTTTTACATGTGATTACTTCAGTTAGATCTGTTATATATGGTTTTGATAATTAGTGTTAAGGAATGCAGAAGAAAGTTAAACTTTTAAATTAAAATAATAAAAAAATATTTATTGACTATGCACTAAAAATGCATAACAAAAATAAGGCATAATTATTAAGCAAACTAATACAATGAACTGATATTTAAATAATTGAATAATTTTAACAACCTTTTTGAAAGACTTTTTTGTCACCATGGTTTGTAAATTTTGCAATATTTCATGCATACTCACCAATAACATCTGCATTGTTAAAATTTGTGGAAAACCATGCGTCGTCTCCAAATTGGCCCTTATGAGATCTTCCATTAGCAATGTCTTTGGGAAATCCACAAACTACTGATACTAAATAAGGATATTTTTTATTGCAAACGTTCAATTCGGCAGCACTGGAAAAACTTGAAAGTCCATTTCTTAAAGCACGTGATAGCACTCTGCCTGTCCAATATATTGACTGCATCATTCACAAATTGTTTCAACCTTTCATAACAGGGTCCATTTACAAACATAAAAGTAACTGCAATGGTCCCATTTTAAAAAACACACAATTGTTATACATTTATTACGTGATTACACCATAATCTATCTACGATCTTTGATCGCAGAATAGACGTAACAAGAAACTACTTATATGTGTTTTGATTAATCTTGTGACTCCCAAACTGAACGAAACATTTTTTAACCATAAACAATTGTCATTTAATTCCAACTTCAGCAAGATTATATTAATATTTTATACTTCAATAAAAGATAATATTTTAATGAATCTCGAATATTTTTCATCATATTTTTGTTTAATTTATAATACATAATCATACATTATCATTAACATCATATTAGAATTAAAAAAAAAAGTTTAATACGTATAGATGTAATTTTTTCATAAAGGTGTTCATTTAATAAGTTTCAGAAATATTAAATAAAAACCCTAAGTAAAAAATAAATTATTAATAATCGTAATATATATAATAATAATATTTACATTTTAATTAAAATTTCATTCATTTAAATTTTTTGAAAAATAAGTAGAACTACACAAATATTTTTTTATTTGACTAGTAACCTATTTATTTCGATATTGATCCATAAACAACTAATTTGGACTTTCTGACGTTTCCATTTCATAGATAATATCGGAATTAGGAAGGCGTTGTAGAAGAAAGATCAGTGGCCGAATCGGAAATAGTTTTTAATGACAGCTAAAAAGATATTAAGCAGAAATTGAAGCCGATTTCTAACTTAAGTTGTTTTTTATAGTATCTTCTTAATTTGTATTACGATATTGGTTCTACAAGTTAAAGAAAAGGCATAAAACTGGTGTTCGATAAGTCTCTTGGCAATATGCCTGCCGTCAGGGGAGATGGTATGCGAGGACTTGCAGTTTTCATATCAGATATAAGAAACTGTAAAAGTAAAGAAGCAGAAATCAAAAGAATTAATAAAGAACTGGCAAATATAAGAAGCAAGTTTAAAGGAGACAAGACTCTCGATGGATATCAAAAAAAGAAGTATGTCTGTAAACTCTTATTTATCTTCTTGCTGGGTCACGATATTGATTTCGGTCACATGGAAGCTGTGAATTTGCTCTCATCCAATAAATACTCTGAGAAACAAATAGGCTATTTGTTTATATCAGTTCTAGTGAACACCAACAGTGATCTCATAAAACTTATTATTCAGAGTATTAAAAATGATTTACAATCCCGAAATCCAATTCATGTGAATTTGGCCCTACAATGCATTGCCAACATTGGTAGTAAGGATATGGCTGAGGCTTTTGGTACTGAAATACCTAAATTGCTTGTGTCTGGAGATACAATGGATGTAGTCAAACAATCAGCTGCTCTTTGTTTATTAAGACTATTTCGAAAATCTCCTGAAATTATACCTGGGGGGGAGTGGACTTCAAGAATAATTCATTTATTAAATGACCCTCATATGGGTGTTGTAACAGCAGCAACATCTCTTATAGATGCTCTTGTTAAAAAAAATCCTGATGAATACAAAGGATGTGTAACTTTAGCAGTTGCCAGATTAAGCCGGATAGTAACAGCTAGTTATACTGATTTGCAAGACTATACATATTATTTTGTACCTGCACCTTGGTTATCTGTAAAACTATTACGTCTTCTTCAAAATTATACACCACCTTCTGAAGAACCGGGAGTAAGAGGCCGCTTATCTGAATGCTTAGAAACAATTTTTAACAAAGCTCAAGAACCACCAAAATCTAAGAAAGTTCAACATTCTAATGCCAAAAATGCTGTTTTATTTGAAGCTATTAGTCTCATAATACATAATGACAGTGAACCAAATTTGCTAGTTCGTGCATGTAACCAGTTAGGACAATTTTTGAGCAATCGTGAAACTAATTTGAGATATTTAGCTCTGGAGTCTATGTGCCATCTTGCAACTTCAGAATTTTCTCATGAAGCAGTGAAAAAGCACCAAGAAGTGGTTATTCTATCAATGAAAATGGAGAAGGATGTGTCAGTTCGACAGCAAGCTGTGGATTTACTCTACGCTATGTGTGACAAAACGAATGCTGAAGAAATTGTTCAAGAAATGTTGGCATACTTAGAAACAGCTGATTACTCTATCAGAGAAGAAATGGTTCTCAAAGTTGCGATTTTAGCAGAAAAGTATGCTACTGATTTCACCTGGTATGTAGATGTTATATTAAATCTCATAAGAATTGCAGGGGATTACGTTTCAGAAGAAGTTTGGTATAGAGTAATTCAAATAGTAATAAATAGAGAAGAAGTTCAAGGCTATGCAGCTAAAACAGTGTTTGAAGCATTACAAGCACCAACATGTCATGAAAATATGGTTAAAGTTGGAGGATATATTTTAGGTGAATTTGGTAATCTAATTGCAGGTGATACTAGATCCTCGCCCCAAGTCCAATTTGAACTTCTACATTCCAAATATCATCTATGTTCTGCTGCTACTAGAGCTCTATTATTATCAACATATATCAAACTTGTCAACTTATTCCCTGAAATTAAAAATAGGGTCCAAGAGGTATTCCGTGCAGACTCTAACCTCCGTTCTGCTGATGTAGAGTTGCAACAGAGAGCATCAGAATATTTGCAACTAAGTATTGTTGCCAGTTCAGATGTCTTAGCAACTGTGTTAGAAGAAATGCCTGCATTCCCAGAGAGGGAGTCTTCTATATTAGCTGTCTTAAAAAAGAAAAAACCAGGACGTATTCCTGATGATGTAAGAGAATCAAAAAGCCCACAACCTAATATGACTCCAGCACCAATTATAAATAACACTATTAATACAAATAATTCCAGTGCTGATTTGTTAGGCTTGTCTACACCTCCAGGAGCTAATAACATTTCCACTGGAAATGGGTTATTAGATGTTTTAGGTGACTTGTATACAACTCCAAAAATAAGTCCCACAACTGTTCAACAAAATAACATAAAGAAGTTTTTGTTTAAGAATAATGGAGTTCTTTTTGAAAATGATCTCATTCAAATAGGGGTCAAAAGTGAATTTAGACAAAATCTTGGTAGAATTGGCCTTTTTTATGGTAACAAAACACAATCTGCAATACAAAATGTCCGTCCTGAACTGCAGTGGACTGATTTACATAAGCTTAATGTCCAAATGAAACCAATGGAACCTGTCTTAGAAGCAGGTGCCCAAATTCAACAAATGCTAACTGCTGAATGTATTGAAGATTTTATTGATGTCCCAACCATGTCTGTTTCTTTCTTATACAATAATGTACCACAAAAAATATCAATGAAGCTCCCATTGACACTTAATAAATTTTTTGAACCAACTGAAATGAATGGAGAGTCTTTCTTTGCAAGGTGGAAAAATTTAGGAGGTGAACAACAACGCGCTCAAAAAATATTTAAAGCTCAAGGATCTATTGATATAACTGGAACTCGTACAAAACTGGCTGGTTTTGGAATGCAACTATTAGATGGTATTGATCCAAACCCTGACAACTTTGTATGTGCTGGTATAGTTCATACTAGGATGCAACAGGTAGGATGCCTCATGAGATTGGAACCCAATAAACAAGCCCAAATGTTCAGACTTACTGTAAGATCAAGTAAAGAGTCAGTTTCACAGGAAATTTGCAATCTGCTTGCAGATCAATTTTAATTTTCAATTTCACTCTGTGAATTAATTTAAAATTTATAAAAACATTTTATTATTAGAGTTGCTCTCAGTGTTTATAGTAAATTAGTTTTTAATATATACTATCCAAAACAACACTGATTGTTATTGTGAATATTCTTTTGTCATCAAGAAATTCCTAAAACTAAAATTCTTGAAGAAATTTTATATAAATGTTAATCATCAAGTAAAAGACAAGAATAATATATTTTGTTAGATTATTTCTATTATACTCTGACTTTTTCATAATAAATTGAACATAAATTTGTTTAAAAATGTCATTTTTTTTAAACATATGTTCAAAGTGTAATTCCACAATTTGTAATTCCTCAAACTACTTTTACTTTCATAAATAAAAATGATAATGGCTTTTATTACCAATTTAAGTTTCAAAAAATGAAACTAAGTGCAAATTATTTAGTTATACATATATATCAAGGTATAAAATTATACCAAAAATATTTTATTTGTATATAAGTTTGAATATTTTTTTATTGTACAGTGTTTTATTATTTTTGTGAAATTGTAACCTCGAAAACAACTTCGTTTATTTGAACATAACTATGTATGTAATATACACACATTTTTTTAATCATTATTCTTTACTTGCATTTCAAAATTTGAGATTACTTAAATAATGTGTGTAATTTTCACTATTATTATACAATGTCTGTTTCTTCATGAACTCTTAATTCTTTTTTTATGTTTGATATATATAGAATAAGACTTTTCATTTCAAAATTGTCAGTGTTTTGCTGTAGTAAGATTTTAATTAAATATTCTACTATAATAAAATAAATTAAGATGTCTGTTGTAATTATAATCTGTAAAATGTTAAAGGTTTACTGTTGTTAATAATGGTGATTCTCTTTCATACCATTTGTTAGCTTTTAATACACTCTAAAAAAGTGGGTAATCATTAAAATCTCCTTATAATGTTTGATGTTGTAACACAAGGTATGTCATAGAACCACCGAGCTTTAAATCTTTCATATACATTATTGGAAATATAAATTGTAGGATTTTGCTGTGTAGAATTAGCATAAAATGCAGGCTTGAGATAGTACCATGTTACTATCCTATATTAGTTGGCCAAACACACCCATATCATTGTATCAAAAGTAATATGATGCTCAAAAACTTTGAGAGTATCATTATTTCTCTCATCATTTATATAAATGTGTTATGATAATATTTATATGGATTTTCAGAGACCGATCTTTTTTAGTTACTATGATTAGGTATATTAAATATTCGTTATGGTGTACTCATGAATTTATTTATGTAGGAATCTCACAAAACTATACATTTGTTTTTTTTTATTATAGTACCATATAAACTATTTAGCGATAGTTTAGACAGTGTAGCTTACTGGTACTGAATATTAAATGTTATTACAATTTATATCAATAGCTTGCAGAAGCTTTGTTTGCATGGTAGACTTGTTTGAAGATTAGATGTAATAAAATAAGTACCTATGTTTAAACAATGATGTATTTACAAAAATTGGAAAACATTACATGTTATATGTATATTATGAATTAAGATACAAGTATAAATGTTTATTGGATACACTAACATCATATATATAATGTATGGTTATCTATGTAAAATATAGCATGATTAATTCAAGCGTGATTCACTTTTATAAAACAATATAATTTGCCTTTGCGCTTTCAAATCATATTGTACCTTATCAATATTTGTCTAAAATAAATATTTAACCAGTACATATTTAACATTTTCTTTTATTTATTTTTTTAGTATATCCTCATTAGCCATTTATACTTATTGACACTACTAAATTAGGTAGATAATACATGCTTAATTGTTTAATACAGTTATTTTATTCTATTTGAGCAATATTTATGCTACAGGTATATATAAAATATTTTTTTACATACTGAATGCTATAAATATCCCTTCAATAAATTTGTATTGGGAATATTATGACTACATATACAAGATTTGGTCACATATTTCAATAATCTTTCTAAAACACAGTTTCTATAACTACACTTAAAGTTAATGGAGTATCTAAGAAAGAAATATTCATTTTGAATACTTGTCACCGAGGTGAACAATAGATACTGTTAATCAAACCATTCTTCAACATTAGGCGAGTTCTCCAAAACATCATTTGATTCACTGAAAATAAAAATATATATTTGTTAGTGACATATATATTCACTGTCATAGATGTGTATAATATGAATTAGAGGCAGTCCAGATGACTGGTTAACCACTATCTTTTCGACAAGCTCAAGTTAAAGTACTTGTGTGTTCGTCAAGTGGGGAATTAAGAAGAATTTGTTTAGAAGATTTTCTGCCTGAAATCACAAACCTTGCATTAACAATGAGACTGATAATGAATATATTAGTTGGGAGTTCAATCATTGCCTAATAAAATGTGTTCTCATTACAAGAATGGAATTCAAAATTAAAAATTAATATTTGAAAATTTAGCAAATTAAAACATAAAATACAAATTTATATACCTATATTTAAAATAATGGAATAATAAATGTAAAAAGGTGTAAAACCTGTCTAATGAAGGATCATTGCTAAACATCTCTGTAGGGACAGTAGGTGGAGCGCGCTCAGGCAACAGTTCCAAATATGACTGTCTTGATTGTAGATGTCGCTCTACTTCTTCTGGTGTCATGTGACCATCGCTGGCAGATAAGCCAAATCCTAGTGCTGGCGATGATTTCGCCATCATTACACCACTAGGTGGATGCTGTGAACAAATACATTACCAGTAGATCACTTTTTAATCTTTGTTTAAAATTCTTATAAGAGGATGAGTGTCCCCATTTTTTGTTAATTACTTTATAAAAGATGCTTAAAATAAATTTATAAAGAGAAATTTCTTTTTGTCAATAAAACTTGAAAATATCTTGAAATCTGTAATGATGTGCAGATCATGTTTTGTCTTACAGGAATATTAGTATTTGGTGTTTTTTTAGGGACAACAGCTCTTTTCCTTTTCATAGTATTATTAAGACCTTTATTGATTGAAGATGGTGTAGATAAGGCTTGCTGTCCAGTAGTGAGGTCCACCTTTTTCCTGAAAAGAAATAAATATTTTTCTGAAGTCAACCATCTACATAGCTACAATGAAAGTTTAATAAATATTAACATAAAAAAAGTAATCATGCTAAAATAAAAAGTACCAATGATCAATAGGATTAATTAAATTTTATATATTAATAGTTATACCTTTTCATAACTTCTGCTTGATTATACGCAGCATCATCAGAGGATTCTGTGTCTTCACTATCTGAAGTTGTGCTTTCATGTTTCTCATACTGCAAAAGTCTATCAAGCAAGAAACTGCGATCTCTTGAAACTTTTAACAGTCTCTTTTGACTGCATCTAAGAGCATCTTGAAAACATTCATTCTCCTTAAACATAAGTTTTAAGCTTTAATAATTTTTGTTTGTATTAATAATTATAAGAATTTAATTTTAAAGTTAATATTTATAATATTAAGTATACTTACATATATGAGGTATTTCAATTTCTTTTTTAAGTTTAAATATTGTGCTTTATAATTGGGTTCTGGTTCTGGATCACTACTACTATCACTAGAATAATCTTTTCTAGAGTCTCGACTGTTTGGTGCGTCGGCACTTACACTATTACTTGCACTAGCTGCTTCATTCGCCTGCATATTCGCTATAGAGCGACAGTACCATCCATCAAGCATCTTCTAAAAATATATTAGACATTATTAAATAATATGTACAAACTGTTATGCACTTGTTTACTAATTATAATCATTGCTATTTAAATTGGTGGTTATTTATGTAAACCTTTGGATAATTTTCGGACGCCAGTGTAGTTATTTTTTTTTAAAAGAAAAATATTTTGAGAACGGGTACGAAACAAAAGCAAAATATATTTAAGCAAATCCCAATAAATGAGCATATAATATAAATATATTTCTGACTTTGACAATCGCGAATCCAAGATAGGCAAATATTTCATTATTTTAAAATAGATACTATAATACAGATTATTAACCATAAATTATTAGATATATATCACAGAACACATATACCCAAGGGCCAATATGTATGTATAATGTTCTGTACTGTTTCTTATTTATATTGACACCAAACTTCAAAGTGAAGCTTAAAAAAATCATGTCTCTTATTGTTTTTCTTTAATGGTAAGACTAAATTAAAAAAAGAATACTATAATGAATGCTAAGCTTATAAATAAAATAGCTATCTAATTAATTCCGATAGTTAAAAACTTATAAAGGTATATATTTTAGATTTTTTTTTTAATTTAATGTATTGAAGCATTCCTTTTATTCGCCTTCCTTTTTCTTTAGATTCTTCGCTGATTCCTTCAAAGCAACAAATGTAATTGAAGTATATTAAATTTGTTAATATTTATTTTTAATCATGTTCTAATATGACTTAAAACTTTGTGTACCCATTAGTAGTAACTAAGACGTCGTTGAGAAGAATGATGTCTTATGTTAGATGACTAAATTCCTGCAGCTCATTATTCTCAAATTGTCAATGTTAGAAACAATATATTTTAAACGAAATTACTGCCACTTTAGAAGTCGCACATTATAATGACTAAACATTATCTTAAAACAAAATAAAAAAAACATTGTTCAAAACAACTATTAAAAGAAGAAATAAACTTTAATAAACCAATGATTTTAAAGGATTTATAACAAATGTACCTTCATTTTTATTAATTTAAATGTGCTTATTGTATAAACAAAGTTTTTTATACTATTACCACTGGCATTTATTATAAACGCCCTTCGTGCACATTATTACTTATAGATTAAATTGTTAATTAAAAAAACAACAAGCTGGATGTATTTTATAATTATAAAATATACCCAGTTTGTTTGTTTTGCCAAGGATGTATTTTATAATTATATATTTTTTTTTTAACTCTATAGAGTATAACATAATGTTCCTTGAGTATTATTAACCAATAAGATTTTGTAGGTAGGCAAGATCGAAAAGTCAATACGGTTTTCGTAATTTGCTTTTTTGGTCGTGTAATATGCGAACTTCAGCTTGCGTTATAGGAAATTGAACTCTATCTAGGCCGCATGTGCTCTTTCAGCTGAGTGTGGATCGTGCTCGTCGCGGTCAGTCGGTGCCGGATTCATTCCTCGTGTTGTTATGGCTCTCGGTGGTGAAGTGAATGACGATAATGCAACGAAACAAACATCACAGAAAGTGAAAAAATGTCCAGTGAATACACATTTAAGCGAGAAAAGTGGTAGCGAGAATGGTAACAAAGGTAAGGTTTTCATCTATCGTACCCTGAGTTATGTAACATTTAGTATGAAGTAAATCTAAAAAAAATTTGCATTTAATTTTATTTAGAAATATGAACAATTACAGCCTGCAGTCATGTGACTGATAAACATGTGATCAAATAAATTTTACATTTATCAAAAAAAAATACATGGATCTATAAAATATCATTTAGATTAAATTTTTTATAAATTTATATGAAAATAATATCAATAAAACTATTCCGTTATAAAAGTGCTTGAACTTCACATGGTATTACATCATTACACAAGGTTTCAATAGATTACTGCATTCAAATTATTAACATAACAATCTCAAAAAACAGTTCAGTATATGACTAAATATAGTTTAATAGCATGCAACTATATTATTTAATTCTGTTTTAAAAAGGTTTCTTGTGGCAGTAATAGTACAAGGTACATTAAAATGGCTATAATTGCTAGTGACTTGCAGTAGTCACCTGACCTATTTCTCACAGAGTGATATTTTTTTTAAATGATACTATTATAATAACGGAATAAATTAAATTTGAATAAGAAGAAAAACCTCTTTTGTATAATATTGTGAAAAATTCTTTAGAGTAATATTTTATATAAAATTTTGCTTAAGATCTGCATAATATTGGCTTCACTATATTATATTTAAATTTAGTGAAATTAAGTTGCATGTTGTTTTTTTAAATTATTATTTTACTTTTTGTTAAATTAGATGAATTCATATTTACATTTATAATATATATGGATTGATTAAAGGATTTAAATAATATATATTTTTGGTTTATAATTAATTGAAATGTATTATAAATATTGTATGACAATGATAGGGGTACCATATATAAATTTATTTTCAAAATAATTTAATAATCTTAGAGTACTATAAAAAATTAAAACTAAACTTAGAGTTTCGCTAAAATAATATCATATTTTTATAGAAAAATATTTGTTTGATATAATTTATATGAAAACTAACAATATTTATGTATGTTATTTCATATAAAAGTGCTATCTCTATCTCACTTAACATAATTTATAACAGATATTTAAATTTAATATTTTTTGCTTTCAAAGGTCTCAATTTCATTAATAAATAAAAGTAAACGATAAAATCTTTTCCATCATAACGCAAATGAAATATTCCATCTATAGAAAATAAATTTTCGAGTTAACTGGTACATGGTAGATATTGGGGCCAAATCTCTCATATAACCGGTCTAGAAATAGTATTAATTGATTGCTAAAACATATTTTCAAGTTGATATTAATAGAAAAATATTCAACTTGATTTGATATAGCATGTTAGCAGATTCTAAGCCTCAAGTCTCTTAATTTAACTCTTCTCCAACAAAGTCTACATTTAAGTTGCAAGTTCTAAAGACTGTTCTGAGCAGAAGCCCATTGCAATGGTGCCCTGTACTATACTATACTAGTAATGAATCCATGGACTTCTAATCATCTCATTTGTGTTTTTATAATTTCTAGAATGTAATATATAAAGTTTTTATTTATTATATACAAGGATTGTGGTAATAAGAATGTTGGCTGAAAATGTTGAAAGACAAACTTTCTATACATATGTTTCTCTTGCAAGAACAATTTAATTATACAGACAATCAGATAACTATCATTAGCCATTTAAATTATTTATTTTAAGATATACCTATTCATAATTATGTAGTAAATATAAAATAATTATTAATATTAGTTATTTATAAACAATGCATTTATTATTATCCTATATGTATACTTGGTTAATAAATTAGTGTACATGTGTTCATCATATGCATCACACATATGTCATCAGTCAAATTGACAATAATTATACTCCTTGGGAGAGTTTTAAAAGCCCTTTAATAAATTTACTTACTAACCAAATGCAATAAGTCAAAATATAGGAATAGTGCTTAATATTTTTTAAAGTGTCACATTTTGTAAATATTTTAGTTTCATTAAATCAGGGCCAGTTTCATCGGTTTTGATTAAAGTTTTAAATAGTAATGTAATAATTGATGCTATCTTATAGACAGGGGATGAAAATAGAAAATAACTACATATTTCTTATATTTTCAAGAATAATTTTCTCATTAATGAATGATAATGGTAGGTAACAATTAATAGAATTTGGTACATTTTAAATTACAAATAAATATGTAAAAATGAAATGAACGTGTCAAATTTGACACGTACTAGACATTGCTATTCTAGTAATAGAACCTACATACCTAGAATTACTATATTTACTACACTGCTACACCAGAGGAGCGAGCAAATGCGTTGCCAGCCCTTAAGGCAAAGGCGCGCTTTTTAAAGGTATCCATGTCGTATGAACCCGGAAACACTGCCGCAGATAAACTACTCCACAGTTGCGATACACTGTGCGGTTAGAAAATTCGGCGGCATTTATCAGGAACAGCGCAAAACGCACAGCGAGGAAATGAAGCTGATACTGGGGAGCACTCGCCCAGAAATGAGAACAGTACTCATGAGGGGCCTATACAGGCCCAATCAGAGTTTTGGCGTCAATTCGTTGCTGTGATACCCAGTTTCTTCGAGATCAACATGGCCGTTGGCTGGCAGTCCGTCGAAACTAAGGCACCAATATGCTGATACTGGGCGCAGCTTTGACAGGAGTGTTTATGAAAACATTCGACAAGACAAATGAGTTTTTTTTGTGGTTAACAACACGCACTTATGTCTTCTGGCAGTTGAATTGAACCAGGTTCCTTTTACACTATAAGCAAACATTCCCGAGGAATGGCTCCACAAGCGACACAACCTTATTTCAGCACTGGTCAATGTTTTGTCATCGCTATTTATCATAGGGGAGAGCGATCTTTTTAATCAACGGGCAAATTTAAATACTCGTCAAAAAAATTGTTTCGGTTTAGTATGTAGAACCATTTTATTATAATAAATGTTATAACAATATATTAAAGAATAAATAAGTTCAATTTTAGAAATGCTTGGCGCGCTTGGTCCGCAAGCGGCCCTCGGGCCACGTGTTGGCTTTCCTTTCTTTAACATGTCATTTTCATATTGCGGGTGACGAAACTCAACATCCCGCTAAGTATTATCGAAATGAAAATAATTTTAAATTATTAATCGATTCGATATTAAATGCCACAGCCATCGCGTTTACAATTAGACACGTCACGCGTCCCGACAGCGCTGTTAGCATGAATAGATATATTTTTATAATGAATATTTTTTGAATTGGCATATAATGTTGACAAACCTTCGTTATTAGTAAATAGAACTATACAAATAGTGAATTACTTATAGTTTATAGATGCCACGAATAGATTTATTTAATCGATAATATAGTTTCTAGAACAATAGGGCAAAACTCAATAACATGAATAGCAGCCAATAAATACTTACTATCAAAGGAATCAGTAATGTTGGAATATTACAATGTACGTACATAACATTTCTTTAAGCGAAGTTAACGGTGTTATATAGTTTTTTAAGTCAACTGTAAATTTAAATGTTTGCAAAAATATAACTTTTTTAACAAAAATCTTTTCTTTCCATGTATTTATATTTAGAAGACAATTGGTTTTTGTTTAAATTGATATAACAACACGTTGTGCAAGGTCATTTCTATATATCATGTCAGGCATCTATTTACTGAAGCCATCAATATGTAAAAGCAGTGTTACGATTACTAGGTCACAGTGTTCTCTCTTTACATGTATTTTAAGCGAAGCCGAGAACTGTGTAGTGCCGATGACCACTATTTAAACATGTATACATAGAACTAGCCAAACTTCGCTGCCCTCAATAAATTATATATATATATATATATATATATATATAATACTTTAAAAGAACTGCTGTGAATGTAAACTATATAGGAATGATATGTATAATATAGCTTTCTAGAAAAATATGATTACACAATTGTAGAGTTTTCATTTCATTAATATAATGTCACTTAAGTATATAGAGGTTATATCAATTAATACAAGCTAGGCTATGCCGATTGAGATAGCAGTATTTATAATTATATGTTGATTTATGAATCTTAGAATTTTCAGCTTCAAAAACTCAGATATTATTTTTATTCTTCTAATAAAAAAAAAATCAGCTTCACGGTATATCCCTGGCACATCACACATTAGGGTAGGCAGAGGAAACCTAGTAGTGTTGCACTCCGTTCCCCACTTCCACCTAAAGTTTATTTAAAAAAAAATAAAAAACGTATTAAATCGTACGTTGACAGGTTTTAGATTGATAGTCGTGGCTGTGCTGCAGTGATAAGCATTGATAAGATTT
Source organism: Heliconius clysonymus (assembly GCA_018231685.1). Lineage (NCBI taxonomy): Eukaryota > Metazoa > Arthropoda > Insecta > Lepidoptera > Nymphalidae > Heliconius > Heliconius clysonymus. The sequence goes on from DVQK01000015.1 coordinate 16,756, forward strand.
TATGTGATGAGATTTTTTACTTGGAAATAGAAGTGTTATCAGCAAAATTTTAGCTTGTATGAGATTTATCGTGGCCCACACTAAGCGACTAACGTAGAGTACAATAAAACTTGTAAAAAATACTTATTATGCTGACATCCATCTCATTTACATATATATGTAGTTATACTTATAAAACAAAGTCGCTTCCCAGCGATGAAATCTGGGATTTTTTAAACTACGCAATAAATTTTAATGCGATTATATAATAAGAGACACCAGAGTTTATAATTTTTATGAATTATAAATTATATGTTTAATACCCAAATGCATATTATATAAGAGTAATAATATCAAAGATATGTATGTAATGCCGGACAAATATATTTTGTACACTTACATTGCAAACCCTGATAAACCTAATATATATAAAAATAATATAGGCACCTACTACGGAATTGTAAAATTATATACAAAAAAGGCCGCAGTGGTATATATCTATATAGATATCTAGACAGATCTGTATCTACTAAAGATGACTCGTAGTAAAATATCATATACCATATTGTAAAATATCATTACATAAAATATCGTTATTATATACATATAATACCATAATATTATTCTTTATTAAGTGCAAAATACGATGAGTATTTAAGCGCGGCGTTGAGTTCTGCCACTCAACACGCAATGCCTCCAAAACTCGGCGGAAAGTGGGGAACGGAGTGTCTTAACACTATGCTCCCTCTGCAATGTTGTGTGTCAGCCAGCGTGAAGCTGATTTGATTTGATATAATCTAGATCAAAATTATACTTTACAGCATATTAAAACGAGTATCTTCAAAGATACCAAACATTTAAAAATTAAAATGCGTGCCATGAGCCCATGACAGCGGGTCACGCAAAGCGACCTGTCATACGTACATCTGCGCTCGGGACGTACATATATACTTTCATCGTTGATATTGTTTCGGCGTTAAGATTTAAAATATAGACAGGAGGATTGTGCTCCACTTTTTATGCCAAGGAGGCACAAGAAGTGCTTCACACAAATAATAATTGAGGAGGATTGTCATTTTCATATTTATATAATAAAGCAGAAGAGTTTATTTGTTTGTTTGTTTAAACGCTAAGATCCCGGGAAATACTTTACGGATTTACTTTTGTTTTGTATGAAAGCTACATTCCTCAGAAGTGCTATAAGCTATATAACATTACGGTTTAATTCTTAGTTAGCCTTAAATAATGAAATAACAATAAATAGTACAGAGCATTACAAAAACATTCAATTTCATTAGGTCTAAAATAAAGTCGGCGACACCCTCCAACTATCTTTTATAAATAAGTTACAATAAGGCATTTTATGACGAAAATAATTAAAAATTGCAGGATAAAAAATTCACCGTTTTTTAGTTGACAAAGTCACTGAAACTTACGAGCGAAAATTGTTCCACCGAGGATATTTTATGAAAATAAGCTATGCTTTTGTAGCATGTAATTTGGACGTATACTTTTCGAGAAAATGTAAAAACAAAGTAATTCAATGCTCGGCTTACGGCCGCAAACCTAGGCTCGACTTCCGCGGGGCACCCTTGCCGCCGATGACATCCTCTCAAGCAACTACGTAGTGCTTGAATGTTATATTGAATGTATAAATTATATAATCAATCTGTTAGCAAATGCAGTATAATAAAATAATTATAGGTGGTATGCGGGGGAAGCCGCCTAGTATTTTGATAAAATAATAAATTTAGATTTGTTCAAATTGGAACAAGAGGATGACGGTCTACGGTGAGTCAGTTTGCATATTTGTAATATTCTGTCAATACAGAAAAAATATGAAATAGCCATAAATGTATCATTCACGCAGACGAAGCCGCGGAAAAAAAGCAGAACACTACTATACGATACTATGAGTAAATAATGTTCTAACCTAAGCACATAAAGTTACTAATACGTAAAACGCAACCAGTCGTGACACTGTAATTTATAATACAAAGGAACCGTTAAGAACTTGCTTTTTTTGGGATTACAACATTAGCTGTGTGCCTAATTATTATGGCATTATAACTGTTAACGCCATGTTCAAAATGTAGAAACGACACATTTTAAGTAACGTTATTTTTAAACTATTATTTATGTTAAAATGATAACATGCACCTGTATCCTATTGGTGTATTCTGTAGTAGCATTTAGCGCAAGTACGATAGAAAAATGTTTTTTGTTAATAAGTTTGTGCAAAATAAATATCTACTATTCTGCTAATGTCAATCTAAACCAAGTGCCAGAGTCGGCGTGCGGCCAACAGACAGAATTCTGGCTCGTCTTACGCAACGTCTTTTAGTATAGTTGCCATGCACTTAGTAACAACATATTTTATTGCAGCAATGACCCTCAATATATAGTTTTTTTATAGGTTATAAGTTCAAAGTCGCATAATTACAATATAGCAATTTATGAACATTATATATATATTTTTTTTCATATTATATATCATTCACACTTAAGGTTTTTTTTTTATGTCCGTGCGGTACGTTGGTTTGGATCACATTACGCATGCTGCAAACAGTCAAGCGAACTTGATATCTAATATCTGCATTTACTTCTGCGTAGTTGAAAGTTACCCAATGATACTCAACTCATCAACTCAATCTCATGTAAAATAAATTTTATTTATTATAACTGACCTATAATGATATAAAATTTGAAGTCAACAAACCTCATGTATGCTATTTTCAAATATCATAAATTTGTCATCTAGGCTTTTGTAAATATGTCAAATTTTCAATAATATTCCTTATTTTATCCAATTGGTTATCGGAAAAGACTAATATATAAAGTAACGCAAAGAAACCAAATAGCATTATATTCCAGCAGTTAAAGGTTAAATATTCAAGTATTGTTGAAGCGCAACGTGGGCTGCTCTTTGCATAATACATTGATGGTTGCCGTTCAGACGGGCGGCACAAAATAATGCTGTTTATCTGAATCGAAATCAAAATTCGATTATGCGGCTTGACGTCATACGTTACCTATAAAAACCCATAGAGATTCGACGTTTCGGGATATATGTATAGTAATATGTACCTGAGTAGGTAAGAGAAATGTTCTGTAACGGAACGCCTACAGTAAATATAGTCAATCTATTTCATTGTCTTCTCCAAACTGAACAACTAAAAAGATTTTATTTATAAACGTAAATATTAATTAAAAAATTAGAGAGTTTATTATAATATGTTTTTAAGTATGGTTCAACTGATATTTGCGTTCCTCGAACGATAGAGTTCACACGCGAGGCAAAGAAATCGTGTCAACGTCTGTTTATCATAGCATTTTGATTTAATATCTGGCTTCATGTGCGCCTCGTTTCTCTTATCTTGTTTGGTAAACGACAACCAAGATAAAATCAACGTTCAGTAGATATCTTTCCCTAATTCTCGTACGTCTTAACTATTAACAGTCACATTCTTTTTATGATGCTATTATAAAATGAGCCTTATTGTTTCTCATTATCTCTTATGATTGTTGTTTGTGTTCTCTTATCAAACACACCTACTTATTCGTTCACGCAGCTATATTAATGATCAAATTATGGGCCGTTGTAAATCGTTTTATTAATAGAAAAATAACTTCTACTCATGTTTTATCTATCTTTTACTACATGATTTCTATAAAATTTAAATAGGCACTTATTTTGATACGAAAGTAGTAATAAAAGTTATATGTTTAGTTGATAAATCAGAACACAACAGTCTTCACAAAGAACGGCGTCGATGGCGTCTATTGTTGGCGGTATCCCGTAGCTATCTATTATTGACTCGTCGCTGGAGATATTTGGCGGTGCGCCAGCTCTGACCACGTGTTCACTAGTCACAAGACGAGACATGCGTGCTAGATATCTTACACTTTGTTCTACGGCTTTTCTCCCATTTTTTCTTATAGTCAATATTTTTGCTGCTACATCTTTTTAAGACTTAAGATTATCATTGTGGACCTTTTATATTATATATTGGCTTTTTACAGGAATTTGTATATGTTCTTTTAATGAAAAAAAAACCTTTTTTTATTTTTTACAGTCCCTAAAAGCGAGAAAGTGTCTAAAATGAAAAAAGAATCAAACAAAAGCTTGAAAGCGGTCAATTGCAGTAATGGTCATGTTAGTGCACCAAATGGACGCGCAGATGATGAGGGCGGCGGTGGCAGCGCCACATCGCCACGCGTATCTTATGCAGCAGCCGCCCGCAAAGCACCCTCGCCGCAGTCTAACAACACGTCCCCACAATTTCCGCAGAACACAGGTGTGTCATAAAGGACATTGACTTTGAACGTTTTTCATTTTACCTTCGACATTAGATCGTATTTCTAAATTAATGTATACTAACTGCACGCTCACGGCTTCGCCCACTTAAAACTGAACTGAATTTAAAATTGGAACTACCTATTTATTTATTTACTAATCTGAATTACTTTCCTATTCTATTAACATTATGTTTTTGAAGACAATATATATACATTAAAAATTAAAGTTTCAGTCATTTCAATAAAGCAGTTATTTAGAAGCAATTTCGTCCAACAAAATATCTTGTATTTGTATAACTTTTTTATTTATATGAAAAAAAGCGTGCAAAACGCACTAACAAACAGACATCTATCAGATGCCTGCAGTAACAATATTTCTCATATATTTCCCATGTTAGGTACATATAGCGATTAGTTACAATTTTATTATATCTATAGATATAGGTTTATTTGTTTATAGATAGATTGTTAATATATATTATTTTTGTAACATGATTTTTTTATATAATTAAATAAGCAACATATTTTAAATTTTATTAAAATAAATTAACACCAATAATATAGTACTTAACTTTTAGTTCTATTTAAATATATTTTCCAAATATACATAGGAGAAATTGAGAGAGACCCTTTCCTTTTTCTTTTGCACTAATACCAAAAAAAAAACTGATTGATATAAGATTTGCTTTTAATGGCATGCTTAAATGATAACAATATATTTCTTAGCAATAATTTAAATAAGCATTTTGGTAATCAAGTATACATATTGTTAGAAATCGGAAGCGGGTAACGTTTTTAAAGAAACACATTAAAACACA
>DVQK01000016.1:0-21622 GCA_018231685.1 Heliconius clysonymus
CTGTACCGCTGCAATAAAAGTCTTAATTATTTTATATAACAAAATAGATTAAAAATCAGTTAATTTTAATAAAATTTAATTAAAGTATACAAAAATACAAAAAAAACAAATATAATAAGTGCGAAACTCAATATTACAAAAATACCTTTAAGATTGACCTGGCACGTCCGACCGGCGTACCACTTGAAACATTCACAGATCATAGCACTTTCTCTTTCGAAGCAAGTGCCGTGATAGTTGCAGCCACCGCAGCCTACTGTGTCAGCTGAGATAAAAAAATTGTTATTTACATTTTTTTTCAAATATTAATACTATGATTCATTGTAAAGTAATATAAATTTTGAAGAAATATAAGTTTTTATCATACAACATGGTGTGTTTTAGATTGAGAATAATTTTCTTAATATTGTTGAAGTGTAATTATAAAAAAATTATATGATATTCCATAATATTTTTTAGCTTCACTCTGTATCCCACATGTAGCAGGGTAAGCAGAGGCAACCTGGGAACCTAGTGTTGAGTCACACGTTCCCATTACAAATTTTTGTTCCCAACTTTCCACCGAATACCCGAAGCGTTGCGTGTTGAGTGGAGGAACTCAATGCCACGTTTTGCTTTATTACCAAAGCGAGACCCTTAGATCCCGTTATCATTTACATTATGTCTTAGCACTAGGTTCCCTCTGCCTATCCTGCTGTGAGCGGGATACAGCATGAAACTGATTTTTTTAATAAATTATAAAAATACTTTATTTAAAGATCAGTAGCCTTTGGCGCTCCGTTCTCTCTAGCTACCCTGGTGGATAAAGCGTGAAACTAAAAAAAGGGATAAAGAAAATAAAAAAAGATGTACTTACATGAACAAATTCTGCCGGGATACAAAGTATTAACACTAAGATCAGCAAAGCCTTCTAAGCAACTGCAAGTATAAGTGCCGCGAAGATTGAAACACATCGCGTGTTCTGAACAGTCATGGAATTGTCTGCTAGTACATTCGTCGAAATCTATAAAAAATATTAGGGTAAATTACGATTTTTTATTGTTTTATGCTGTATCCTGCACATAGCAAGGGAGATGGAGGGAAACTCGAAAACTAATCTTAAGACACACACCGTTCCCATTGAATTCCGTTGGCATTGCGTGCTGAGTGGCCGAACTCAACGCCGCGCTTTTGCCTCGACACCAGAGAGTGGAAATTAAAAAACAATATACATATTTCATTCTCACGAATGGGAATTGAACCCCGAATCGTCGAGTTTTACAGAACCACTCTTGTAACTCTGCGCCACAAAGCCTCAAATTATGTTTTATTTGTCATTTTGTAAAATAATATTATTGACTATTTAGTGTCACTTTAAAGTGTAGTGGATATGACTGCCTCTTTATACAAAATTAAATATAATAACAAGGAAATTTTATATGTATAAGAGTTATACATACTATATACATATATTACTATATACAGTATTATATATATAGTATTTCATTAATTCTTTCCAGCGGTAAGCACCGCGACCAATATGGAAAATATCAAAATAAAAGGATCGAAGTGATCTATCACTTGCTCACTTTTTAAAGATACGTATTATATCGCAACTACCGATACCAAAAAATATTACAGACTTAAAATGTGAAATGTTTTTATATTTTTTACACAAGTATTATGTAAGATTGACGTACCGCTGACATTTAGTCTATCCATTAATTCTTCTGCTGCATGTACTTCCGTTCCTCCAAGACTGTAATTATTGTTTCGCAAATATTTCTCGATAACTTCTTTAAGTCTACTTTCATGTGCATTGTCGGACAACTGAAAATTTAAAATATTATAATATATTATATTACGATAGATCCCCGAAGAAAAGAAATATAATACGATGTAATTTGATTAGCTTCTCTGTTTTAATCTTCAAACTCTATTCTTAGCGGGTTAGTAAGAGAGAACGGAGCGACATACGCTACGATAGTGTGAAATGGAGATCGGAGCTACAAATTAGCTTCTCAAGTGATTATATTCAATAGATGCTTATTGTAATTATTTATCCAATAACTTACTGTAATTATAAATTACTCAACCCATTTTCTATATTTTTAATATATTAAGGTCATAGGGGTGATGGATTTAATTATAAAAAATTAGAAAGAAAATACTTATTTGTACCTGTACATAAAAGTCATTAATGACACCCGTATATGGTTCACCTCGAGGTGGGTTTATTTCAATGGGATAGAATCCACTTATATGCACTCCATGATATACATCACGCAAATCTGACTGCATTACCATTCTGTTAATTCCTTCATGACTGGCAACAGCTAAGCTATGATATTCTTTAGTGGAATTATTGGAAAGGCTTGAGTGGAATTTAAGACGCTCTTTACCTTGAGATCCAAGAGCCAACCTAACGGAATATGTATAAGTAGCTGAAATAAATTATAAATAAAACTATTAGCTCAACTTATGTTAAAATAATTAATGAACGGTTATAAAATCTTACGTTTGCAGGGCCTGTCTGGGAACATTCTAGCGAAACCAGGTCTGCAGACACATTTCATTACACCGTCGATCCGTTGACATCTTTCGTTTCTAGAAGCTTTACAATCTGGTTGACATTCCTTTCCATATCCTGCTCCTATAATCGTTCAACTTTAAAATATACAAATTTTGAGATTATAAAAAAATAAGTACAAAGTTTCATATCTGAAATACTTGCCGATAGGATGTCCCACATTAGTTGTCTCTGAGTATGGTGTCCCAGCCAATAATATTTCCCCGAATAAAACTTGAGATACTCCATTACTGTTTACTTGTTCATTGCGTGTAATACCATCGTAATCACCTGTATCTATATCCGTGACAGGTGGGGATTTACCACCATTTTGCGATTTATTCATCACTACAAAGAAAGTATCGTTATCTTTTTCTTCGTCGACGTCAATTTTTTGAATATTCTCAGTAGCATTGTTTTCTTCATCTCTTATTATAAAATTATCACGCTCTTCAGAAGACATACTGATGTCATCGAGAGCAATTTTTGTTATGGAAGTTGAACTTAAAACTGGGGTTGCTTCAACTTGAGGAATTGGGACATGCTTAGTAACAGTTTCTACAATCGTTGTTGGTTGTACTTGAGTGTATACTTCGGTAACCACATCAACTATTGTTGACGTATGGATATTTGTAAGAACAAGAGTTTCAGTAATGGCACCTTCTGATTGACTTACTAAACTTGTTTCTGTATGCGTTACTGTCAACGTGTGGGTTAAGTTTACATAACCAATGCTTGAAATAATTTGTGGGGGTTCTGATAAAGTTTTAGTAAGTGTAATGATTGTTGTCTTAAATTCTGTCTTAGTGGGTATTATCTCGTCCGAAATTTTGATTTCATTGCCGCTGTAATGAGTTTTATGGATATTCGACTTATCAGTAATATCTTGACTAACAGTTAGAGTTGATGTAATTGTTCTTTCAACAACAGAAGGTAACAGCGGTAGCAGAATAGATGTTTGATTTTCATTAAGAACTTCAGTCGGCCTAATATAATCTTCTTCTAATAATGATTCTGAGCTTTCAATTACGCTTGTCGGTATAAAATTGAGAGGCCTAGAAGGTACCGGCCGAATATTTTTTTTGATTGAAGTTATTGTAGTAGGGTGAGATGTTTCAGGACGAGACAACGTTCTTGTAGGCTTAATAATTTGTATAATTTTAGAAGGTGGCTTGAACCTATTCGTAGCTGATTTTTTATCATCACTATGTACTGGATATGGCTTACGAGTTCGAATTTTACTTCCAATTGTTACTTTCAATCTATCTTTAATAATATTGTTCTGACTAGTCTTTGAAGATATGTCTACTCTTTCTATTGATTCGGCTTCTGCAGCTGAAATATTACTTAATCCTTTATCTATTGATAGCCTGGTTTTATTGAAATGTGTTGACACCGTTAATGTTTTTTGTGTGACAGGTTTTTCGTAACTAACATTCATTACTTCACTCGATGTTTCATATTCGTTAGAGTTAAATATATTTTCAGATGAATTTTCTAATAAAATATCAGAGTCTAATGTTTCAGATGGTATCTTAGCATCTGGGAAATAAACTGATGATGGTAAGTCGTAAGCATTTGTTGGGAACTCTATGTTAGATGACACTAACCAACTTGTAGAAACTGGAGTTGGGAAAATAATATTTGTAGTCGGTGTAGCATTTGAAATTTGCATAGACATATTATCTATTGATGCTATAACAGATGGAATATCTCTCGGAGGAGGTAGCAAATGCGAAGAGGGTTGATCACGATTGATATACGGCCTTTTTATTTTATTTACTATGTCAAATGTTGGTCTATAAGTAGAAACATCATCTTTACTAATTGGCTTCCGAGGCGGTCGTTGTGTAGTTTGCTTAGACTGTAAGGTTCTTGGAGGCAATGTTCTGTAAGGCGGTGATGTTCTAATAGGTAAAATGGGCCTGGAAGTTGCAGGCACTCTTGATGTATATTTTGAAGGTGACGTTCTTGGAGGAGGTGGACTCATTCCCATTATTTCTTGCATAGTTGATAATTTGAATTTGTAATTATCATCTATAATGGGAGGAGGTGGTGACAAATCTATTATTTCACTTGACGAAATATTTTGTTCTATATCATCTCTTATTGTAAATACAGGCATGGTGGTTTTTTCATTCACTTCTATAAGCAAAGGTTTTTTATCTTGAATATGGATTGTTGATGTAATAATATTAGAGCCGTTTCCAAGTTTAGTACTATTTTTAAAGTTAGAGCTAAATGGTTTTTGATGTTTGTTGTAGTTGGGTTCGATATCTTTAAACTCTGAAGGTTTTCTTGTAGTAATAGGACGGCTGGTCGATGAAGTGTACATTTCTTCACCAATATTTAGATACATACTATCTTCATACGATATATTAGTATCATTTTCCATTAACTGATTTATTTGCCAGTGTGGTTGTTGCAATTGATGATCCAAAGGCAGATTCGTATTTGGAGTAAAGGGCCTTGGTTTCGTATAAATATTCTGGTCATAAATAGGCTTAATATTATTAGAATGAAAAGAAGTTCTATTTTGAGTTGCAAATGGTTTTTCTGTTTGGCTTCCAGAACTATACTTCATTAGCTGAAGATCTTGATTTTTCTTATACATATTTGCAGTAATATTAGGAAAAGAATTTTTACTTATATTTTGTATTTTTATAGATGACGTGATGATTGGAACTTTCATGGATTCTGAACTTATTTCACTATCAAATTCAGTATCTTCAGATCCATCTTCACCATCGAAAATTTCATCAGCTGTTTCGTAAATTGTTTTGATTGGGGCCAAATAACTAGAATTAATTGAAATTTTCTCATAGTTGTTCGCTTTCGTTGGTATATCATAAACTTTTTGACCATTATTTAAAATTGATGGAATATAGTTTTGTTTTACATTGATAGATTGAGAGTTTTGAATTTCACTTCCCTTTGAAAAGGGCTTACCTACATTAAAATGATTTATCGGTCGCTTATGATTTTGATCCCAAAATTCTGTTGGAGGTTTACCAACAGTTGCAATTTTTTCGCCGAATTTTGGTAAGTTATCGCTATTTGTATCATATTTAAGTGGTATTATCTTACGAGTCGTAACTTCAACTTTAATATTTTTCAAATTTTCTTCGTTAAGAACACTAGCATACCATCCATGAGAGTTAGTTGAAATATTTGGAAGAAATTGGGATGGTCGTTCGTCTACTTTAGGTTTTATATTCATGTTAGGAATGCTGAATGGATATGATGGCTTTGAATTCTGTTGTTTGTTGAAATCTTCATTAATTATAGGGAAATTGGCGTGACTGTTTAGAATTTGCGGATGAAAATCGTTTTTGTTTGCTAATTTATTTGTAATAATATTTTTTTGATTATGATCCAACTGATTCGCAAATATACTTGTTGTATTAGAGCTTCCATCCGATATTTTATGTTTATAACTGTCAATGTATGAAAGTGACACATGTCCTTCGTCATCATGTATAAGTGAGGGATGTCTTTTACCATGCAATGCCACATTTTCATATTTTGCAGGATCATCCTCTACCCTAATCGCAAAATTTGTACCTATAGGAATGTCTGCATTTATCTGTCCATTAAGTGAAGTAGTTGTGATCGGTACTGATATACTCGAACCAACAATGTGTCCTGTAGCACTATCACCAGCTACATTAGTAGCCGTATTTAATGTAACCGTATAGGTATTTTCTCGGTTATTTGTTGGAAGGTTTGACTTATTATCTGTTTTATAAGATACTAGTGTATTACTTGTTTTCTTAAATTGATTGGAACTACCATGTGGATTTAAAGGTAAATTAGATTGGGACCCTTCAATGATTGTTGGTGGTGGCATATTAATTGTATACGTTGGTGTTGGATAATTATTTGGCATCTGCGATGCAAAATATATTTCCGATGTTACTTTTGGAGGAAGTTGATTTGATACAGGATGTTGAATATTTATAAATACATTACTGTCTACTGCCGGTTTGGTATGGGCAATGGTTCGTTGGGGATATTTATTCTTATCATGTGGAGTATTTTGATTATGTTGAGGTGGCGGCGGTGGAACTGCTAGATAGTTTTCATATTCCTTATCAATATTTCCTATTAATTCTTTAAGATTACTGCTTATTTTTTTCTCTCTTAAATATTTTTCATATTCTTTGTAGATTTCAGGATTATAGGCAGTTATTTGTGGACCTACTCGAACATATGTTTCTTGAATACTTGTAGGTGGTAGTATATTCGTAAAATCTCCTGGATGCTTATTGTCACTCCATTTTACTTTAGGGTTATTATGTCCATTGGATTCTTTATAAGAAAAGGAATTTTTTGTTTTGCTAGTAGTACTCATTGTTGATTGCACCAAAAATTGATTTTTATTTGGAACAACATTGTGAACATTCGTCATCTGTGGTGCATCTATACTAAAACTACCAAAATAGCCAGGTTCCGGATATGGTAAAGGATCATCTATATAATCTCCAGTTTTATGTGGTTCAGAAGAACCAGCAAATACCAGTGCTGTGGAACTACCATGTGGAATCAATACATTGGCAACTCTAGATGGTTGTATATCAACTAAAAGTGGCTTATTAAGAGTATCAGAATATTCACCATCTGTGATTATTTTAGTGCTAACAATCTCTGATGAACTTGGGCTATTGTCGGGAATATCTTGATCTTTACTCTGATCATGTCTGTAAATTAATTGAGCTTCTTTCAGAACTGGCAATTTAGATAACGGTGGTATATAATCGAAAAATACTGGTCTACCATGATTTATTAATATAGGTGTGTTAGCTTTTCTAACCCCAGACTGCTTATTATATTCATGTTGAGCATTTGTATTAGGTGGCAACCGAGAAGACCCTGGATGTTGATTGAAGTTGTCAGTTGAATGATGAGTGTAACTTCCTTGTGGTCGTATATTTTTATTCAATTTAGGTTTACTTTTAGGCATCTCAGGCGGCCGTAAGTCAAATGAATCATCTACTATAGGCTTATCATTTAGAGGTTTTTCCTTAGTTATATAAAGTTCATTATTGGCAACGACATTATCTATAAGTGGCGGATGAACGTTATTTTGTAATTTTATACCACTAGCGACTAAAGTCAATGGTCCTCCTACAGCTGGTTTTCCAACAATAACATCAGAATTAGCAGTAATTATTTCCCCTGGACTTATGGGTATGCCACCATTTACTAGGGGACTTTCGTGAACTATCTTTGGTCTGATAAGATGAGATATAGGGTTTTTATGTTCAGCTGCCCAAGCAAAATTTTGATGTAAAGTTACGTTTGTAAGGCCAATTTGAGATTCAGAGGCTTCCATTTCATCTACAGGTATGTATATTGGAAAACTACCTAATTTAGACTCAATATTATTATCAACTCTTTTATTTGCATTATAGGACGTTACTTTAATTGAGGGATTAATGGTACTTGATGAAAGTGAAGTTTTATTTATTTCTTGGCGTTTCATAAATCCACCTGTCATTTTTTCAATAACTGGAGCTAGTTGCGAAAGTCCTTTTATTCCCAATGAACCTAATTTTATTAGTTCGGCAACAACAAATTTATTTTTGTTTATTTTTTGTGGTTTTTCTGGCTTTATTTTTTCCGACGTCTTGTTTGCTGAAGTTTTGTAAATTTTTGCAGGAATCGGTGCTTGTTCATTTGTAAGTAGGTCACTATTTTCTACAGAATTTGAAACTTTCTCATCAGAGAAATCATTTACTTGTGTATATTTTTCTACAATTCTATCCGTAGGTGGTGGAGGTTGAGAGCTACTTTCATATTCATAAGGATGATATAGCGTAGACTCGATGGTATTTTTGTAAGTTGTTTTTGTATTTGTTCCAATGAATTTGCTACTTTTTGAATTATACTTTTCGGAACTTGGAATAGAAGATAGTTTGTTATTCGTGTATTTAGTTTTCAACATTTCCGTTTGTGTATGACTGCAAGAACAAGATGTAGTACAAGATGCATGATTGATTTCTGATGGTTGTATAATATCAAAATTTTCTTGTTCACTATCAATCCTTTTATCAATTTTTGGAATGTTATTAAAAAATATATTCGAAGCCACTGAAGGTTGTATGGTTTTTACTTCCATATATTTTGTCTGAAAATAAAAATAATTCTTACTTAGTTAGATATTATATTATTGAAACTAAATTTATTCTTTTTAATGACTTAAATATATATGTGTCATCGGGACAATAATTAATTGAGATGTTAATTAATAATTATGTTAGAAATCCGAAGTCTGTATGTAGGTAGTTAAGTTTTGGAAAATACGTTAATACCTATAAAATTAACAATTAGTCTGTGGGTAGGGCCTTGGAACCCAGGGCTATAAGGGTTCATCTTTAAAAGTGGGTCCAAACCAGTAACTCTTACTTTAGTAGGTTTCAAATCAGCTATGACATCAGTGGCATATAGATTCGTAAGTGACTCTGTTGTAACCACCGAAACTATAGTTTCAAATGTTGAAATAGCGCTTCTTTTATTTTGAACTACTGTGGTAAGGTAAGTGTATGTAGTCATACATGTCTTGATAATGTAATTGTGCTGCATCAGCTGATGCAAGGGAAATAACGCATTCATATGTTGCTGGTGTATAATTGTAGCGGTTGCTGACGACAATAACGACTTATTCGGTGGTGTCGAACTTACACGAATGTTGAAACTTTTCGATGAAGGTAAAGACATAACTTTAAGTTTTCTCTGAAGAAGAAGAAAGATACGAGAGTAAATAATGCATTAATAAAACTAATTTAGTTTGCTAAATATTGTAAAAGATTTCTTATTATAAATATGTATATAAAATGCAAAAAATAGACCAATATTTACTTATTGTTTCTAATTATAAAATGTTTTGATATATCCTATCAACATATCGTATTATATAAATTATATTACCTTTTCTTGTTTTCCATCCGAACTTTTATCCCTTACTAGAACTTCAACACCATTTGACATGACACGTGTAGCCAAATTTTTTAGTTTTCTTTGATCATCATTTCCATGCTCTATATCAATATCTCTTCCTGGTCTCCATGGTGTATTATCGTATACTATTGCATTTGTATTAAAAGCTGAAAATTTTAAGTAGTATTTACACAAAATTCAATGTCGACTATATACAACTTTTTAAATAACGTTAGCTTATTCTTATAAAAATAAAAATTATCAAACGCTTATTCCTAATTTAATCATTACTAATTTACATATAAAATAGATAGAATTAAATAGAATGTTAATATTTTTATTTTAAATACTTTATTGAATAACAAGTATATATTTAATTAATTATGTGTACCCAACATATACAATAATTGCATTCGTGCATATATTGAAAATAAAAAATAGTGCAACTAATACTTATCCTAATTTATATAGATAGTTAGTAATTTTGCATTAAACGACGCTTTATTATCATCATAATTATTATATATTTGTTGTAAAAAAACTTTATTAGTGTGTTAGTTTCATAAAAACAAAACTATCCTTAATATTTACAAGCTTTTAGTAATGTTACTAATTCCCAGATAACTACTTTTTACAAAATTAGACGTTCAAAAAACCACAATTTTAACTGTAAATCACTATTAATATACAATTTGTGATTCAATAATTCAGTAATCAAAATCAAAAAGGAGCAATTTTAAGAACATCTAAATATACATTATAGTATTAATATATTATCAGATAACTGACTCACCTCCCTAGACGGTTGGTGACGCGGAATGTGGGATAGAACCATCCAATTGGATCTGAGATCTTCAAGGGAACTCCACTCAAGTCTCTCAGTCATGTTTAGTTGTCGTACAAGTCAAATGTTATTTATTCATTGTTTTTATTTTGTATTTAAATTTAAATTTGTAAGTTTTAATATTTAGACATCAAAAAAATTCTTCATAATATTTTATATAACAATACTTCATAACAATAATTCATATTAAGTTAGAAGACCTTTTAAAGTTATTTAAGCTTAAATTTATGCATTAAAATATTGCTCTCGATAATTTTTATAGTCGTTTACGGTAAAAGTCAAGGAAATCGACGATAAATAAAACAAAACACATTTTAATTACAATTTATTATTAACATTTTAAGTCGTAATTTGCAATTTACAAATGAAGCATGTCGAGTATTATAAAATATTTATATTAAGAGTTATATCTAAATTAATTGAGTAATTCTTAGGCAGTGATTAGATATATTCTTACCTAACATTACCTTTTGACGATACATTTTCATATAATATGGTAACACGTCTAGAACATTTTTTGGTGATCTTAAAGAATACCTATTAAAACATTGGAATTCCTATCCACAAAATCAAGTACAAAAATATTTGTATCTAACACTAAATGCTAAAACTATAAGGCACTATTCATAGTTAACTTACTATGATACAAAGTAAATAAATAACTAAATCATTACTTTACAGACCTAACCAGTTGTTCGGGCTCACGAAACATCATCAACGGAACTCTGTTTTGAATATCTAAGTGTGGTCGGTGATTCTAATTTGACAACATAAGTTGGTGACGCATTGTTATTCACGTGTTCACTTACTTTACCTACTATACTCTCTAAGCTTTGCGTTTCTGTTTGTGATGGGGTAGGAGTATTTGCTAAATACTTATCCATATCAGACATTATAGAATTTTCTAAAACATTGTCTCCTTGTGAACTTACAAGTTGGTCTATAGATGGCAAAATCGATGGCAATATCTTAATATCTTCATAATAGATGGCTTCTCGCTTTCGAACAACTTGAGTGTCATCAGAGACGACAGTTGATAGCACAGTACTAAACTCTCCAGGATGTTTACCTGACACATATAATGTCACTACACTTGTTAATTTAGGTGGAGTTGGTTTTTGCGCACGTTGTTTGCTTTTTCTCCGAGTAGGAGCCGGTGACGGAGGTGGAATATCTTCTCCACTATCTTGTATATCTTCTGCAAAGTCTTCATTACTGCTCAAATCTGATAGTATGTTTGGTTTGGGACTGTTACTATATATGTCATTATTCAAGTTGTTATTAGGTACAAAATTATTTTGCAGTAAGCCAAGATCAGACGGAGCTAAGCCAAGTAATGGATTAGCTGTTTGTAGAGATAACGCCTGCTGCTGTTGTTGCTGTTGTTGTTGTTGTAAAAGTAACGGTAGTAATAAAGAGTTGTACTGAGGAGAAGGAGCTAAAACTGTTGGGGTAGTAACCACTGTTTCGGTTATAAATTCAGTAGCAGTTATTACATTAGTTGTTGGATCAGATATTGTCGTTAATATCTTAATACCTCTAAAAGTGATAGGAAGAACTTTTTCTCTTGCATCAGTTACTGTTGTGACATAAGTTGTAGACCTAGTTTTGTACTCAGTCACCGGTGTTTGTACTACAGGTTGTTGAGGTAATAATGCCTGCCCTTGTAATGCTAGTAATGGATTTATACCAGGCTGTTGGTTTCCTAATAAAAGTTGTGATAAAAGTAAGTTAGCTAAAGGCACATTTGCATTAAGTTCAGGTGCTATAGTTTGCACCACGGGCTCGACATTGTAAACAGTACTGGGCAAAATATGTGAAAAAGATGTTTTGCGACCTCTTATTGTTGTTGGAGTAAAGATGATTGTGGTTGTAGGGGTTTCATGTAAAATATATTTAGTTATTTTTGTTGCACCATTTTCTGCCAATTCTGTAGACTCAGCTACAAGAACTAACTGATGAGCACCGATAGGACTAAGTGATGTCGATACTTGATTAAGTAATAAAGTTTCTGCGCTAGGTTTAGCTGACAAAAGATTTTTATATTCAGTAATCTTCCCATTTACCACCGGTATTGTTACTTCAAACGGTATCTGATGTGTTATGGTAATTTTGCCATCATTTAAAATATTATCATATTTATTATATCTCTCTCCACTTAAATTTTCAAAGGAATTTCTTTGTCTGCTAGAGGCCCTGCTAGTTGTCGTTCTTGATCTAGATCTGGAGCTTGTCGTCCTAGGACTAGATCTTGATGACTGTGTTGACTTACCACTAGTTAAGCGTGGCGCTTTAGGTCTTGATGAAAGCGTTGTAGTTCTCGAGTTAGATCTCGTTTTTCCCTTTCTGTATGCTGGTGCCGAAGTAGTCGTTGTTCTGCTGCTATCTCCTCTTACAATAAACGGTTGCCTGGATGAATGCTTTAGAGCTGATGCAGTTGTAGTTCTGCTACTTCCGGGACGTGAGTTATAGCGTCCAGATTTTTGTTTTGGAGAAACAGATGTAGGAGGTTCTGTTTCAGGTACAGGTTCGGGTCTGCGAGTACTTACTGATTTGACTCCAGGTCTTCTAAAATTATTATATTTTCTGTTACCATAATCAACCTGACGCTTAACTCGCCTTTTAAATGCAAAAGGTCTTATCTGCACGGCGTTTTGGATTCTTTTTGTTGATGAAGCTATAGGGGAAGCCACTTGTTGTTCTTTTCTATCTGATGATTCATAATCATTATCTTCTTCGAATTCTTCTTCGTCTAATAATTCCTCATCTTCTTCATTTTCTTCATTTTCTCTTAGTTCTTCTTCTGGCTCTGGTTCTGGTTGCTTAAAAAGATTTCTTCTGGGGAAAAGAGAATTTGTTGGTCTTTGTCTACGTAATGCAAGTAGAGGATTTGAGGTGGAACGCGTAGTTGATCGTCTTGTTGTCGTGGTTCTACCGCGCGTTGTTAAGCTTCGCCTTGAGGAAGGTGTTGTAGACCTTGGAGTTATTGCTGTACCTGGCTGTCGAACGACCGGTGGTCTTCTAAATCTAAGCAAAGGATTATTCGTAGTTTGCCTGATTTGGGATGCTTCAGTAAATTCATCTAGAGATTCAGTGGCATTTTCTTCTTGTTGAGTCGCATAAGTTTCAGATTCATTTTGATCTGCTGGAGGATAGGTTATTATACTTGATTGTCTACTTCCACGTAATCTAGATGAAGCTGTAGGACGTATCCTAGGAATTGCAGATCGACTTGCGTAATCTAAGCTGTTGCTTCTGAGTGAACTCGATCTAAATCCTGTCCTCCTTGAAGTTGGAGAAATACTTCCTCCTCTAGAAAATCCTCCAGCACGTGAGGCAGGAATATTTGCTGATAAATTTATTGTTGGACTATTACGTCCGGGGAATCTCCTTCCAGCGCTCGCTGATCCAGCCACAGCAGCTTGTTTCCGGTTACCGCTATAAGCACCTGTAGGTCTTACTGATTTTAACGTAGGAGTAGCAGTGATCGTTGGAGTAGAATCTGCTCGAGTGATTGTGGTAGCACTGTTTGGTGTACCCACACGCTTAGGACTAAATGTTGGTCTATTCCTTGAAGCAAATGGAATAATAACAGGAGTGAATGAAGGCTTTTTAGTTGTAAATGTCAACCGACTTTTCTTTTTAGCATTAGATTCATCTTCTTCGTCTTCTTCTGTTTCAAATTGTGATTCAGTTGCTATTTCTGATTCAGCAAGTGAACTTTCTATTACTTCAGGAGTAGGGCTAATAATAGACTCTTCTGTGGTCGTTGTAGATAGTGGAGTACTTGAAGAAGATGGCTCTTCAACTAAGGTCTTATTATCACTTGTAATTATTGTTGAATCACCAGATATGACAGCAACTTGAGAAAACAGAATTTTCTTTTCTGCATTTGCTTTAGGTGTACTATTTTCTAGAGGTTTAACTTCTGCAAATAGATTATCAATATATGTTCCTTGTAATATGGTTTGGGATATACTGGACAATTCAGGTAATTTCGTAGCTTGTATTTCTTCTTTTATTTTAGTAGGAATAACGTGAGGCTTTTCATCTTGAATTAAATTTTTATCTACAGCGCCACTTGGTACTTTTCTACCTAACTGATTATCGTCAACTACTTTCGTATTATCAACGATATTAGTGACAGTTTCTAGGCTGCTTCTTATTTGAGATGTATTACCGGCATAAAATGTTGTAAAGTAAGTGTATGTTGTATAAAATGTAGCTTTTCCGTCATCTTGTTCAAGGTTGTCATCTACTAAAGAAGGCTTTAATGCTACTTCTAAGTCTTTAGGCGGTAGTACACTTACAATATCTATGGGTGTAGTATCTATAGGACTTATAGTGGGTATTGATTGAACTGAAGGTGTAACAACATTAGAAACGATCTCCTCACGACTTGTTATTGTTGTCGATTTATCCTTATATAAAGTAGTCCAATAAGTGAAAGTTGTATAATAAGTTATCGGTAGATTATTTTCCTCTTCGGGTTCTGTTTTCGGAGTAATTGTTTCCGTAACAACATTTGTTATTGTTTCAAGGCGACTTTTTACTTTACTAGAATCTTTTCCTATGTACATCGTAGTAAAGTAAGTAAATGTTGTGTAACTAGTTTGTAGTAGTAGTGTAGGTGATGGAAGAATTTCATCAATATTACTTTCAGAGCTTATTTGGTCATCAAGTACATTATTGTTGTCTAAAAATTTTGTTTCACCTTTGGAAGAAGAAGACTTAACGTCCGTAACATATGAGTTTTCAGATATAAGTGGGTTGGATTCTACGCTAAACAACATATCTACTTCAATAGGAGACGGCTGTGGATTCTCAATGTCCTTATTTTCTGATACTTGTTTTTCTTCCATTGTGACGCTACTTTCGAATGATGAATTTTCATTAGTACTATCTTGGGACATTCCTTTGATTTGCATACAATTTCTAAAATCAAATTGTGCCCTAGTATTTTCATTTGGTAGTTGGTTAGTTTTTGTAGGCTTTAACTCATCAGGACCAACATAATTAGTATACACTTCACTCCTGCTACAAACATTTGCATCAGAACCTACATAAATTGTAGTAAAAAATGTATATGTAGTGTAGTAAGTTTTAACAGAATCAGGTTTGATGCTAGAAACTAAGTCATCGTCTAGTAATGGAGTTGGGGTTTGTGAACTATAAGATCGATTAATTTCAACCGATTCAATAACATCTTTATTTTTAACTAAATCAATGATACTATTTATTGCAAAAGATTCGGTAGGCTGAACATCAGCCACACTGGTTGGATTAATATCATCGTCAAATGCGCCAAGTAATGATGGATCAATTTTAGATAAGTCCACAGTAGAAGTTATTATATTTGTGACTACTGATTTATGACTTTCAATACTGGAAGTATGATCTCCAAAGAATGTGGTAAAATACGTATAGGTTGTATAAAGCGTTTTATATATAAGATCTATTTCATTTTCAGAAACATCGTCATTAATTATGTTAAGATTTTCAGTTGGTGTGTGTTCTGTACTAACAGAAACTTCAACGTGACTTTGACTTGTTGAAATTCGTTCTGTAGTTGATGTTTTATCATTTACAACGTTTATATTCTGCGAATTTGCAGATTTACCATCTTGAGTTAACATTGATTCCTCTTCCTCAATTAAAGTTTGAATTTCTTTTTCCATTGGAGTAGTCTTTTTTGGGCTTTCAGTGTGAATTTCTAGTTCTCCTGAAGTATTCACGTAACTTGTTTCAATTAGGTCTGGAGCTTCAATATTACTTATTTCTGTATTTTCTACGTCACCGCTTACAACAGACGTCGGCGCAATATGTTCATTTGTTTTACAAACATAATTTGTTATATAGCCCACATTACTCTCAACAATAACATCTGACTTAACAGATGTTGTAGTTTCGGTACTCTCTAATGGAATAAAATAAGTAGTTAGGTATGTTAAAGTCTTGTAAGCAGTAGTCATAGTGGATTGTGTCTCTAGACCATCAGTACAATAGATTTCTTCGTGCTTATCATATTTATTTTCTGTAGTTGTTTCAATTTCATAAGATTCATCACTATGCCCACTTTCAGTAGTAGTTTGTACTTCATCATCTAGTTCTTGCGTACTGTTTTCGTCTTCTATATCTTCTTCTATTTCATCTTCTTCTGCTTTTTCTGTTACTTCAGCAGCTGTATTATCTGTCTCTTCTTCGGAGTTTGTAAATATATTAACGTTATTGCTTTCTGTTACTACAGATTCTTTTGACTCTTCAGTAATAGTTGCAGATGGCATTAATAAATTTAGAGGATCAGTTGCCTTTGAGTTATAATCATTTATAGGTATTATTTCTAAATCTTCTGTAGTTCTAGTCCTTTCTGTTGTTGTAAAAGCTGGTTCTGATGGTTGTATTACATCTAGATTAAGATCGAATCCATTATTGTATTGCACACTTATAGTGTCAGGCGTCTTGTTATCAATTTCATACATTACCTTTTTAAGGTCTTCTTCGTCGTTATAATAAGTTTTTTCAGAACTGTGATCATCATTGCTTAAAGGCGGTATTTTTGTAACTGCATTAGCCTCATGAGCCTTAAAAGTTGAAGTTGCAACTGGTATATCTGCTGATAAAAAGGTTATTTTAGTAGCTAACGTATCTACTGGTTTAGCAGATGGAAAAACATTAACTTCATCAGGATTTGGGGGCCTGATGGTTTCAGTATTAGGTGTAAAAATAATAACTGTGTCACCAACAACTGTCGTAAAATCAGCAAATCCTGCATATGTAAATGTCTTTTTTGGACGAGGTTCGCCTTTTTGCCCGAACAACTTCTTGGGTAACTTAGTTTGTGGTAAAAATTGCTTAGACGAACGTGATTCGACATTATCAATATAATAAAATATTGGTGAAAACTCGTTCTTAATAGTAAAAGTAGGTAAATCGTATGTAGGCTTAACTTTAACAATATCAGATTCTATGGGGATATCTTGTTGTACTTGTAGTTCGCTTTTAATGGGTTCAAAAATTGGTTCATATGCTTTACTTTGACGATGAAAAATATTTATATCTTCTAATAAAGAAGGTTGCACGTATTCTATCTTCTTCTCATTTTCTATGTTTGGACCATCAAGATAGTTATACACCTCAAACTTAGGTTCTTCATTATAAGGAGCAACTTTACGCGCTATCGGTTCTTCAAATATTTGATTAATAGCTTGATCAGAATGGCTTGGAGGATTCCAATATTTAAAACTTTCTTGCGCTGGCTTACTAGCATAAACAATCTCCATTTTGCTACTTGGTGCTAAGTAATCGGTATTTTTAAGCACAAATTTATCTGGATCAATAATACCTAAGTCTTGTTTGACATTCCACTGGCCATCAAAAGCTGAATGAACACGTGTTGGCTGAACGACATACGGCTCCTCGACATTGGAAGGCTTATTATAAAGGACAAGAGACGATTTAGTAAGAAGTTGTGCATAAATACGACCATTATCTAAAGTAGTTCCAAGAATTTGGGTAGCAAACTCAGTTGTAACACCGTCCTGGATGAATGTCCTTGCAGTTGAAGTAAGAAGACCGATTAAAGGCTTGATACTGTGATATCGTCCAACTTTCGTGTTATATTCGTTTCGTTTTTGGTCGTTAACGAGCAACACTGTCAAGTCTAGTAGATCAGTCAAGAAGTCGAAGTTCCGTCAAGTCGTGGAAGGGATATCGTGGAGGTGCATTATATTTTACAAGGTCCATTTGAGTTCGGAGTTGACCACGACCCGGGGATTAGATTTGAAAGAGAAAGAAAAACATACAATTAATAACGCAATATAGATAGAATAGAATATTATAAACATATACTTAATCCAATTGCCATTAAATACGATATTTAATAAATATATTTATATATATATTTCATTAACTATCGTATGAAATTCATACTAATTGGAGTAAGTATATTATATATGCTTAGAAAAACAGCGGAAACTTGCAAATTGGTTAGCACTAAATTTTGTACAACTTTTATAATATTACATAAAAGCTGATGATTTGATAAATCTAATTATAAACTAAACGAAGCAAATGTTTCGTTAACTTACAGATACTCCAAATCATCAACTGTTTAGGCATTAAGATCTAATTATAACAACAATAAAAAATTATAGAAAAGAAAGTTTAGAACCGATATGTTGAAAATTGAAACATTACATTACTTATTATAAAATATGGAAAAATAAAAATAAATAAATAAAATATAGAGTAATAAATAAATAGAAGAAATAAATAATATTGAATGCAAGCCATTTTTTACAAAATTAGATTATTGTTACATTTCTTGATTACTCACCCCTGTTCTCGGGAACTCCCTCTCTCTTTATTCTTGACGCGTCTATGGATTCATTTTCAACTATTTCTGAAACAAAAATGAGAGTTTATATGATTAAATTTACCTTATGTTGAGTTACGGCACTCAATTCGCAACATTCGAATATATTATAATTCGCAATATATAGAAGAGTAGACAAATTTATCGATAAAAGGCACATATGTAATTATGTAAGTTATTTTTTAGTTTCACGCTGAATAATATGTACACAGCAGGATAGGCAGGAACCTGAGTAACCGGTGTTAAGACACTCTTTTCCCATTAAGACAGTTCCGTTCCCTACTTTCCACCGAATTCAGGAGGTTGATTTTTTCGTTGGTTCTTTCTTTTCTCTTTTCTTGCTTGATCATTGAATGGCGGAACTCAATGCCGCGCTTTGCCTCGTTACCAGAGCGAAGAAATGTAAATATTAACATTTCCTCGAATGGAAATCGAACCCACTACCTGTAACGGTTACAGTCGCTTATGCCGCTGCGCTGCAACTCGTCTCAAGCTAAAAGGTAATTTAAAATAATGTGATATCCAAAGATATTATATGGTTTAAATGTTAAATTAAAAATTTATTAAAAATGTTATAATAGATGTTGGAATATTACTAAATTATCGTATAGATTTAATGTTTTAATATTTTATTTTTTTCTTCCTGCTTAGATAAAACGCAATAAATAACGTAGTGCCTCCAGGTTTATTTTGCTAAAAATACGGAGGAGATTTCTTAATACTAGTATTAAAAATCTTCTTCTGTAAATAATAGAAGCATAATAATGACATCAGTCTGACAAAAAACTATAACTAACTAGGACGCAAAAAATGAACCAAATTCGAGCTGCTATATAGATTCGCTTTCGTAATAATAACCCAGATGTTTTGTAGAAAGTGCAAACCAAGGTCATGTGAGAATAACATTAAATCATACGGTGCAATAATTTAGCTAATGTAATTTTTTTCAGGTTCACGCTCAATCCCGCATAGAAGGATAAGACGCTTTATGTTACCAGAAAAGGAAAATGTTTTTTTTTGTTCGAGAAGGAATCGAACCTGTCTTGCGCTACGATGACTGTTATCTAAAATTGTAATAATCTAAAATAATATTACAAATTTATTTTATATTATTCTACATATATTCTGTATAAATTATTTAAGTACTCAAAGCTATACTATTATTTGCGTTAATTTCAAGCGAAATAGAATCCAGGCGGAGTACTTATTTTAGCAACATTTAAATACCTATAGTATAAATAAATATTTTTAATTGCAATTTTGCGGAAATATCCTAAAAAGTGGTGGCTGTGGGAAAGGCTGGCTGTCGTGATTATGTTTGATAGCGGCCTTTGTTCTCGCTTTTTACGCAAGATTTTTTTCTCAAAGGTAAAATTATTTCTTGCTAAGTATAAATTTCGCAAATATTAGATAATTAAGAGGCATCACGATCTCGATGTTTTGGTTTTTACTAATAATGTTTACATAAGGTTGCATATTATTTTTAATTGAAGAAAATAATACATTTGATTTTAAAAAACAAAAATAGTTCACTAACCAAAAGAAGAGAAATAATAATTTATAATTACTACATAAACTGTTTATATTTGAATAAACACGGGCATGCGTCAGTCGTGGCGCAGTGGCACAAAGTGTGACCGTAACCATGACTGGTGTGGGTGGGCGATCCCACTCGGGGAAACGAAATATTTATTATAATATATATTTCCATTTCTCGGCTCTGGTGTCCAGGCAAAGCTCGTCGTCGAGTTCCGCCACTCAGCACTAAATGCCTGCAGAATTAGGCGGAATATGGAGAAGGGAGTGTCTTAAACACTAGCTTCCCTCTTTTACCTGGCGATGAGCGGTATACAGCCTGAAGCTGATTTTTTTTTTGATTATCACAATTATCGACGAAATACTTTTTTTTAGATTCAAAGTAAATGCACACAGCATGGTAAGCAGATGGAACCTAAGAGCCTAGTGTTAAATCACTCCGTTCCCATTAATACACTTCCGTTCCTCATTTTTCGTTGAATTCTAGAGGCGTTGCGTGTTGAGTGGAGGAACTCAACGTCTTGCTTAAGACAGTATAAAATAAAGTAGAAAGTAGATTAGAAATGAAAACTCATTTTTAAGATTTTTTTTTTAATAAAAAAGATACTAAAAAGTCAAAAAAGTAAAGTTTTTGTTTAATATGCAGCTTCATTAATTAATTCAAAAAATCTAAAGTCCATACAAGTCATACATTTTAAAAAGATAGAAATATAAAAAAAATAAAGATGTACTAAAATCCCTACGGAAGTGGCATTCCGCTCGTACGGTATTCGTGTCAACGTTGTGTATGCGGGCTTCGTATCCGTTGACCCACTGTCACACTGCCCATGCGTCAAGTTTACTGGGTTGTCAGTTCTTATTAAATTATATCCTAGTCTATATATTTCAAATGGTGTGCAGGTATAGATTTTTTGCATTTGTTTTTGTTTTAAGTAGCTTTTATTTAGGTTTCTTAATTTAGACGTATTCGATTGATAATGATTGTGGCTCCTAAAGGGAAATAAATATAGGTGAAAATTCTATAAATTTTTTATATACATGTATACATGTATATTATAAAACAGGAAGCATATAAGCATTTTTATACAATCCTAAATAATATAGTCTAAAGGCTAAAGTCGTAGTTTTATAAGGTGATTACCGATTATTTATTATATTCCGTGATATTTCGAAACATTGAATATTGAGTCGCAGAACTCAACGCCGCGTTTTTTTTTTTTACCAGAGCGAGAAAATGGAAATAATTCGTCCTCTCGTCTCGCCTCTTCGTCCGTCGTCCTTTGTTAGGAAATTATTTATTATAATTTAACAAAAATCAGGTGTGGATGTAAGTGTAAAAGAGGTAGGAGAGGCCTCGGTTGACCTTGGAAAACACAGTATC
>DVQK01000017.1:0-21482 GCA_018231685.1 Heliconius clysonymus
AGTCACACTTCGTGCCACTGCGCCACGACTGGCCTCATTATATATATATATATATAAATATTATTAGTAATACACATAAATCTAGGAATAAATATATATACGCTTCTAATGGGACGATAAGATGGAATGGACGCAGTTTGGCACTGACCTGACTGACAATATATATAAATAGTTTCATAAACGTTTAACATAGCGCAACGATAAGTAGCGCCACTCTACCCGTAATATCTCTAAAATTCGGCGGACGCATTTAATAGGTACTAGGTAGTGTGTTTTTTATACTGTTTTAATATAAACATTTCCTCCTCTAATTATAAAACAATCAACATCAACTTGTGAAGAGAAAACGTGGCTGCTGGTAATTAACAGCACCAATTTATGAAATAGACGATATTTATTAATAAAATATAGATGAATCGACTGAATTCTTACAAAAATAATGAATTTAGTACATAAATAGCAGTAAGCAATATCAAAATTAGCTCTGACAAAACCGGGTCACTCCAGTAACGTGACCTAACGGCTATAAAGCAAACACTGCGTTATATAAATATTGTTACACGTTTAATTCGCGGAGGAAGGAAAATTAATTAATATTACCCCATGTTTCTGAATAACTATCTGGGTACCTATGTATATATGTATACATTTAACATACATAGAAAATGCAATTATATATTACTTAAATAGCTATTGTTTTTCCAGAAACTATTTTTTTTTTCCAAAACACCAGGTCTTAAATGATAGGTAAATCTGAAAAGAAAATAAAAAAGCAAAGTAGTAAAATCAATATAAGTAGTCAGTTTAAAAATACAAAGTATACATAATGCAAGATGGATTGTTTTCCATAATGTAATAAAACGTAGTCATCACAATATTATTGTTCTATAAAATGAACTAGAAGTATTTTTTATTCGAATAAAATTGAATCATGTAAAAACTGGAAAGCAAGTGACATGCCAGCAAACCACACTGTTAGTTTTATCTAACGCAAACGATAAGATAAACTGCATAATTATGAGATGACAAGTATATTATGTACATTAGCTATACATGTTTTCCACTTTTCCTAAATCCCGTATACTTTGCAGAATAAAAATTATAGAGGAACTTACAGTTACGTACGACATTCTGCACATTCCGCGAAAACTGAGGCATTTCAAATGTCAAAAGGTTAAGTTCAACGCAGTATATACCTTATTTTGATTAGGGATTTGCTCAAAAGAAATATAATATAAACCCATAATCATTGCGTTATAATTTGTGTCGTAATTAGACTACGAAAACTTGACTACATCATTATATAAGAAATTAATGACAAAATAGAAGTCACAAAACGCCATTAATGATCTTCTTACTAAACTACACGGCTAATTTGGCATGCTATTACCGTACATAAACGAGTTCAAAGTAATAAAGAAATATACCTAACTAAGCTAATGTTCTCACAATACGCAGGTACATTCTGACGTTAATGAAAATATTATTCAAGACAATCAACATAAAAGTTCCACGTATCCTTGAGACTTTTTTTATAGTGGTTTTATCATTTACAATTGTAGCTATATAAGACATTAAACACACAGTCCTCATTAAATTAGTCATAGCGAGAATATCATACGCAATATTATAATAATAAATATTTGTTGTCACTAATTCTTTAAGACACTAAGAGTTATGTAAAATTGGTTTCAGCTATAAATCTAACTCAGGAGTACACATTGTAAATATAACTATTTACGGTGTGTTTTATCGGCTCTGCCTAGGTGAACAACGTTTAGTTGAAAACCAGAATGTTATAGAATCTCAAATGTGGGATATAGTATAGAACCTACCCAAATACACAAATCCAACAACAATATGCTATAAATGCATGTCAAGAGAATAATGCAAGTAACTATTATATTTAAGTAAAATGTATATTATAAACTTATAGTAAAGCTTGTCTTTAGTAAAATAATTAACAAAGCGGCTTCAACATTAAATTAGCCAAATAAATTCGCCCCTCGCAAGCCATAGCTCACAGCTGGCCTGGCACCATAATTACGGCGTTGCAACAGCGATCGCGATTAGCCGTGCAAATATACATAGATAATGTCGTGCGTCACTCGCCGCACTGTAAGTATCACGAATATACTGGTCGTTATTATAAACTTCTTTATAGTATCTTTAAAATATTAAGAACGTAGCCTGTTTTAATTACTTTGAAATATGTGAGCATATAATACAAATAATATTACAGTGGTTCTTCGTCATACTGCAGTCCACGAAAGTTGCAAATGAATTTCGATATTTTTTTTTTACTTCACGCTGTATCTATAGCAAAGTAGGCAGAGAGTCTATGCCACTGAATCTAGTGTTATGCCACTTTCTGCCAAATTTTCAAGATAATTCGTTCTGAGTGGCGAATTGAATTACAAGCCCTACAAGAACACGACACGAGAAAATTCTATAAAAGAATAACAACTGCCTCTAGTTACTGCAACATTACAAAAAATATCAAAGTAAAAATAGATATCTAATAAAATATACGTATAAATCAATAAGAAACTTGCAGTTGAGTTTGGAACGACTCAAAAATGCTAGCTCTGGTACCAATTAAGGCTCCTAACAAATTACTTGGGAGTTCTTGCTAGTGCTACTACACTACTCATGTATTTACTACCAATTGGCTAATGGATTGTTTAATGTTTAGAAACAGAATAATGAAAATACTAAAAGTTTATTAAAATATTTATTTAATAAAATGATGTTGAAGAAAAATAAAAAATATTTGATTATTATAGGCTTGATGATTGTAATATTTTGAATATAATTTTTTAATATATTTATAATAAGTTGTTAAGCTATTGTTTAAAACGTTTAAACTACATACTTTGTTTTATCTATTTAATAATATATAAAGCATTTTTTATAGTCCAATAGCTAGAAAGTAAATATCCTTTCATATCATATTACGATTTATTACATCTTACAATCTGGCGACGTAATAAAAAAATGCCATCTGCGCATTTAAAAGACCCACAATTTCAATGGCGGAAACATGTAAATAATTTATTTCCCCAAGTGGGAATTGAACCCACAACCACACTGTAAACAATCAAAAGTCCCACTACAGTACGATGGGCTCAATCAAATGTTTAATATTCTTAAAATGTCATTTTATCGGTCTACAAAGTACGACCTAATAGCAATCGCGTGTAGACAAGGCTAGACAATTTTAAAGACATCAAGTAATAATATGTCCCAAACGAGCAAGGATTTTTTTTAGTTCAAACATGTTAATATAATAACTTGTATAATTCCAAAGTTGGTTGTGTAATTCGATACGACAATGTTTAACACCGTGCACAATAAAAGTAACGATTGCAATAGTCAGAACTGACGTCATCATATTAGCGGAGCACACGTGTAACACGAACACCTGAACAGAGTACCGCATATGATCACCATCTATTGGTATTGAAATGAGAGAAGTTAGCACGGTATAAAATGCTCGTATGCTAAATTGATTTTGACGAGGCCGGGATGATTATTTTTAGGGATTTCTCAGAAGATATTAAATAAAGGCTACTTTTTATTATGGCTATAAACCTACATACATTCTGATTTTGCGGATATGCAAAATAAATGTCAGTTTGCCTCGTAACCAATAACTTGATTTTTGCCAGATAAAAATTATAAGACATAGGTATCGTTGCATTTTTGTCGCTTTGACAAAAAATACTTGCTGACTGATGGAACCAATAGCACGTTTTATCAAAGTAGATTGACAATCTTTATACTATAAATATATCCTCAAAATAGATTTCATTATATGACTAATTTAATAATAAACAACGCAGTTAAAAGTTTACAAACATATCACTATTATTGTCAGACAGTTAAATGAACTGTCTGTCCGTGATATACAAAACTGGAACATATTTCGGACGGGCTATTACTTTTCACGTATCAATACTGACCGCATACCGGCGCGTGACCGCCACCGCGTATCGTTTCGCTCGGACATTGAGTTCGTTTGATAAAGTATATCGAAATATACTTTATTATATTTATTGGGTTTGATTAACGATAAAATCACTAACTATTTATAAACAAGCATAGCAGAATAGGAAGAGAGGACCTAGTGTCATGGCACTCCGTTTTTCACTTACCGCCCGAATTGGAAAGATTGCGGGTTTAATGACGAGTGAGCCACAACGTGAAACGCTTTACCACTGCGCCACATGTTATATTATAATACATTTTTAAAATATAACAATATTATTTTTACCTTTCTTATCCAAAATTTATCATTTGATATGTATTAAGTCGTGTCACAAGAGATTGCTCCATATCTATTTAAGAGATTTTATTTGAATACCTTCCAACATAACTCTAGAAATATATGGCCTCGATCTTTAATTGAATTCGATTAGGGACAAATGAAAGTTAGTTGAAAGAAAATTTAAAAAATATAAAATTAAGACGTACCTACTACTAAGAAAAAATATATTTAAAAATTATATATAAATAAAAAAAATATAAAAGTAATATAAAACTGTCTTTCTTTACAATCTATTTCTAGCAATTAATAAATTCATCATTTTGAATATGTTCCATATTATTCTATGTAGATATCTCTATGTGTTTTACCAGGTAGTTTATTAAATATATTATCTGTTACTGATTTGTGCTGTTTCTCTGCTCCTATAGATAAATCGCGCAATTGACATCCTCCACTCAAAATGCAATGTCTGGTGGAAAAGTGAGAGGATATTGGGAAACCGCGTATCTTAACACTAGATTACATCTACCTACCCTGCTATGCGTTTTTTTTTTTAAATAAAAAACATTATGTTAGTACATTTCACCGTGTCGTCACAAGCGCTTGGCAACAAATGAAACAAACGGGCCGATGAACTCGGTCAAACGATACTAAAGCTGATTTATGATCACACTATTTTATTGACTGATTGGTTAATTTACAGCTCTGTTCCTGTTGTATAGGACTACAAAGTTACTACCCATACAGGCCAAAATCCTGACATAAATTTGAGGTTAGAAACCTCAAAAATATGTACAAACTATAATAACGTTTTAAACAATATGCAAAAATTAATTATTCATGAGAAGAAAATAAAGAAGTTAATGAACATGATAAATCTACTAGGCCGAGAGCGCCATGGTGTTAAATATTTTTGAAGCAATACGTGCCTATAATAATATTCCGGCTTTAATCTTAACCCTAAGAAATGTCACTTTTCAAAATAATATTTATATAATCTATTACTACATCTATACGTATGCAAATGTAATGCAAATGCTCTATATGCACTAAATAAAATCTTCAGACAACATCAACATAATTATAAAATTTTTAATTAACTCCGATGAAATAAATTATTCAAATTAGCGAAAACTCATCGGGTTTCAAGTAAATTAAAATAATTATAAAGAAGTATGTACGTATTTATTTTTATGTGTATAGCGCTTCGTTCGAAGCAGATGACCTTTTGGTAAATATTTTTATCTGCAGCAAAATCTCTGCAGGTGACAAAGGCACGTTCTAAAAGTGTCACAGCGACGACATCATTTTAAAAAATACAAACATTTTAAAAAATATTGATTACTCTTTACTATTCTACAAAATGTACAAAATAGAATACAGTACAATATTATTGATTACAACGCATGTCATAAAATATAACAAAGACTATTATTAACATTTTCGCAATCGTAGCATAAATTTAGCTTACACTTTTATGTTATTACGTTAAAAATATTTGAAAATAATAAAATTTTAATAACGAAGTGATTTATCATCGTATTAGAGTTAGAGTAAGAATATCTATTTAAATACAAACTGTCTCCAGAGTTTCATTTTAACTTATTATAATCATTGAATGACTCATAAAATGGCATACTTAGGTATTTAAATTATTTCACAGATCGAAAATCAGAAAGACCTGAAAGCGACAGCACTTAAACAAAGCGTATAAAAAGTCCTTGATAGGAAAGATCAGTAGGCCAGTCATGACGCAGAGACACAAGCGTACGACAGATTGTGAGTTTGATGTCCACTCGAGAAAATGAAATATTTAATATGTACATTCCCTCGCTCTGGTAACGGTGTTGAGGTCCGCCACTCAACACGAAATTGGAATTGGAACGTTTTCCAGGTTCCCTCTGCTTGTCCTGTTATGTGCGGAACACAAGGTGAAGCTAAAAAAAGATACAAAAGATCACGCTCAAAACGTCAATCTAAAAGCTTATGTACCAACCTACATATACTCCATGAAATTTTATTCACAACAATAAAATAAAACACCGAACCAGTGTGAATGGGAATGACTCATAAATATTCCCACAACAGTATATTTTTTATTTACTAAATTACGTGACCGCATTCAAATAAAAACAACAAAAAAATATTTTTACGTGCTATATTTTTAGTGAAGTGGCTGGCATCGGCTGGATGCGAAGAGCTCGAGATCGAGCTCATTGGCGTGCCATTGGAGAGGTCTATGTCCAGCAGTGGACTAGGACAGACTAATGATGATGATGATGATGATATTTTTAGTTACGACAGCCATTATTGGATACTTGGATAGTAAAAGTAGGTAATTTAATTTTATCTGTATATAACTAAGTGTAATAACTGTCAATAAGGGATGTTTTATAAAAAAACCTTTTACAATATTCTTATTTTAGAATTTACAAAACAATCTTCTATAGGAAATTCTGAAATTCAGTAACCTTCATCAAGACATTATCAGGCATTGGCTAAGGTGTAGGTAGGTACTACAATAGATAGAAGCAAGGTCTTTTATTATTTATAATGTAATATTAATAAAAATAAAGCAACGTTTGCTTTCATTCATTAACTTCAAAGTAGCAAAAATGTTTACTTGAATAACAATTTAAGCAACTCTATAAAATAGAATTGTAATAATTACCATGAACTACAAGACTTTGACGAATTGACATTAATATACGTATAATTTAATTGACAAAACGCATAATATAAAGCATTCCATCTATATTCATTTAATTAACTTGCGCGTACGACCTCTCTTTCATTTTGTAACGCAACACCCGCCATGAACGCGGCAAGGAGAAAGGAAGCCTAGCATCCGTAAAGCAGTTTCGTTTCATACCTTCAATAGAAGCACGAGTCCGCATACATTACTCGATTTATTGCTGATATGAGTGTATATGTTTCAGAAATTTGTTATTACGTTAATTTAATTTTACTTTAACCAATTTACATAGTTACTTATTGATAAGTTCTTTCTTTCAGCTTTACGCCTAATCCTGCATGTAGGAGGTAGGCTTGAAGAATCTAGCGTCAAGACACTCCGTATTCCGTTTACCACCCGAAATCGAATCGGCTGTACTAAACTACTCACATCAAAGTAAAAAAAGTTAAATATAACATAATAAAAAAAAAGTTAAGTAACATTAACCGATTTGATAAAATTAGGTCAACGTCGCACCCATACCGGATATGTGGCGCCAGGACGGGGGTGTAACATTTTTCAATAGAAAGAGCGTGAAGGTGTATCGTATTTTTTCATTGTAGTAAAATACTGTGACCCGATTGCAATCCCAACCTTGACCCCATTCGATAGATGAACGACCGCTAGTAACTCGTCTATTTGCTTTATTCTCTTCGTACTGACGTACTCTGTACAGTATACCTACATACACTCGTGAAAATTAATAATATACGTCGTCGTGGTGCAGTGACATAGCATTTGAATGTAAACACGGCACGGTACGGTCCTGTCCTAGGACCTACAAGAGCTAATCTTGTATTTAGACTAAGGGCGGCATTAACCAGCAATGTTCCCACATTCAACAAGCAATGTTTAGAAAATTAGGTAACACTAAGTTCCGTCTGCTATAATCGAGATGCAACTCACAGCTTAAAAATACATAAATAAAAATAATACTTAAATAATTAAAATTTAGATGTTAAACGGAGCATCTTCATATAGCTTTACCATTACATATATCTTATCTTTTTAAAGTCAAATATTTGGCACGTCCTCAAAAATCCCAGTCTTGCCACTAAGAGAGCTAGCGAAAAGAAAAACAACTGTATTACGTTTTTTTATAATGATGACTTTTTCACAAAAAAATCGTTACCTAAGCTAGAAAGATTTTCTATTAGTTGCAAATAAATATATAAAATAATACATTTCATATAAAGTGAAAATAGCAAAATATCGCACACGTACACAGTACATGTAACGGTAAGCGATTAGACGAAATCTGTTACGTCCTTGATAGGCGAAGCATACACGCAAATCTAACACACGACCTTGCATAAGCTTAGAATTTAGAACTTTATGAACTACTAAGCAATCGTCTATACATGTTTATTTTATATTATATTACAGTATAGTAAAAAAACAATGTGATGTAATGTCGATGAATTGATTTCTTCTTGCATTACTTAAAATGTATAATAGTTTTTTTTTTATATTTATTAAGAAAATGTTTGACTCCAGCGCCAGAGTTAATTCTGCTCGATTATTGTTCTCATTTATTCATTTTATTTTCTGACTAACAAAACGAATCGAAACGAATCGAAATATTATATTAAAACTCAATCTAAAGTAAACTAATGCTTAAGAAACAGCTCAACGTGAAACGCAATCCAATTTACCTAAACAAATCAAATAAATGAAATTTACTATATTTAAAGTAATATAATAAAATTAAATACCAGTAGTTACCAGAGCGAGGAAATGAAAATATTTCAATCCCTCGAGCGGGAATCGAACCCACGTGTCGCTTTTACAGTAGCACGCTTGTGTTCGATTCCCGCTGCCGCTGTGCTGTCCACGACTGGCCTCAAAATACAATTTATGCTAACAAACACGACTATAACGTCAATAATTAAAGTAGCGAGTAAAATCAAAGGCAACTAGTAGCACTAAGACTTCAAAATCACTAAGTTCCTAACAAGAAGCCCTAGAAACAAGGCCAAGAACATTTCACACACCTGAGTGACGCTATGAATGACGCCAATATACGTATCTCGCTCTATTCTATTGAATAAATCGTGGGTGGGAAAAAAAAAGTAAAGATACACTATGGCTGCACAAAAAATTGTTGAATGGACTTTGATACCGTTTTCTTTGAGACGAAACCCCACAAGGTGCCTTTGCCGCCGTGTAAAGATAGATTTTTCAATAACAATAGCCTTTGCTGTAACGTACTTACTTTGTGTAACGTATTCAAATGTTATGCAGTCATATTCCTATAGGTATCTTTTTTATATGAATGCATTTGACAATCAGACAGTGATAACTTATTTTTCGTTATTTTTTTGTTGCATTTGCTAAATATAAACCATTTGCTCAAACAGACTGGGGTAACTCTTAAAAAAAGACCATGAGTCAAATTCGTAGTAAATATATATAAATATGTATTAATATATATTATATATTAAAATCTATATATTAATAGTTCAGAAACCGTATATATTTATTTAGAAAAAAGTGACATTGAATAAAACTACTCTTCCTACAAAATAATTTGTAATCTTGACCTATTTGCTTACAACTATTGAACGGCCCTGGTTAAGCAAGGGTGACCTATATCTGTAACTAGACATACAAATGCCACGACGATTTTTATTTTAAATATTAAATATTCGCATAATAAGAAATGACTGACATGAAAAGAAGGCCGTGGTGGCGCAGAGGCACAGCGTTTGACTGTAAACATGACAATTGTAGATTCGGCTTGAACTCGAAGGGGATTGAACTATCTTTATTTCCTCAATCTGGTAAGAAGAAGAAAGCGCAGCCTTGAGTTCCTCTACTTAACATAAAATATTACAAACCTAGTATTGATACACTCCGTTCTCTTCTGACCGCCTAATTTTTGTGACGCTTTGTCCAAAACAACAAAATAGGGAAATGAAAATAATTGAAATATAATCATTTCCATGTGTGGGAATCGAACCTACAACCATCGCGTTAACAGTCAGACGTTGTACGTTGTACGACTGCGCTACGAGCCAAGAGTAACAGTCGTCTAAACTAGCCCTAAATCGAACCTATGACGAACCTATCACGGCTACACGGTAGGTATCGATACAAAAATAAACACATACCTTGTGATATTGTTGCAAGACAAAAGAAAAACACGGAAGTCTTAGCAGCAATGATTATCACTTATTCGTACCTATTATCGCAAAAGAATGAAAGATAAGTGTAACACGATTATAAACATGGTCTCGTGAGTAAAATGTTACTAAAATTCACGTGAGAATAATGTTATACTAAATCTAAATTTCTAAATTTCACACTCACTAGCCTACACTATATAGGAGAAAAATCATATATTACTTGTATGTATACATTTAAAATGGTACGCCAAACACATATGCTAACTTTTAATACTTACATTATATACTTACATAGTATTGGAAATATATATACATTATAATTTTTTTTTAATTTTATCACGCAATAGCTTTTTAGTAATTTTGTTTGTCATTTAAATTTGAATGGTGAACCTACATCCGGTTCATTTATTTATATCGCCGCCACCGCCACCGCCAGCTGTCCCGCAGGCCGGCATCTTGCCGAAAACGAAACTATTTCTATCTTCGATCAGATAACAAAAAATGATTAGTTTTTAATGGCTTTCATACGAATGAACGGTTTAATAAAGTGATGTTTCAATCAATTGCTATTTAGTATTGAGTTTTAACGTTTTTTTGTGTGTTACAAATCTATAAATAAATGAAATTACCAATACGATTGCATCGTTCTGCGTTCGTGCCGACCTAATTGCATTAACACTTGTAACGGCAGCTGTAGGTACGTATCAATTACTAACGATCGTTATTTTAAAGTTCCATTAAAGTCTAACAATTTTACAGGCGTAAACAAGAAGCGAAGTAAATTACTTATAAATATTTTATAAGAACAGACCTCTGCCAAGTATTGATCTTAAGCCAATTATATTTGCATTTGAAGAAAAATACGTCTAAAAGAAAAAGAAAGAAAGTCTTATTGTAAAAATACAGCGTTATAAGAATCCGACGTAAGAAACCCCGTCCAAGGTCGCACGAGACAGGTTCCACGTTTCTAGTCAACACGCTCTTTCTACCAAGGGAATTTATTAATGGATTGAGTACTTATTTATAAGATCGCGTACTATAAAGATATCGAAAT
This sequence comes from Heliconius clysonymus, assembly GCA_018231685.1. NCBI lineage: Eukaryota > Metazoa > Arthropoda > Insecta > Lepidoptera > Nymphalidae > Heliconius > Heliconius clysonymus. Next base: position 11,187 of record DVQK01000017.1, read on the forward strand.
AATAAATAAATATTTACCTTATAGAATAATATAATAACAATTTTTATGGTTATGTTATTGTAAAATAAAATATAGTATTACAAATGGTAAGAATCTTTTTTAACGACCAAGTAAACATGAGTATTTGCGGAAATTGATTTCCAAGGCATATGCTACGATTTTTTAAGAGATGGTGATTGTGATTTATACGACAAAAAGTAATTTTTTAAAATATGAAGTGCCCCAGCCTGATGAACCTCACAGGCAAACACTAAACTTCACAATAACTGAAAGCTTTAGAACGGAAAGAAATTTCACTGAGTTCTTCTGACTAATTCACTAAATGCAAAAATTACTCAAACCGACGGGCGTTAGAAAATTTTAAAAAAAAATGGAAGCAATCCCATTTTATAAATTTATTTTCAGCTAAGAAAAGACAAGAGATTCAATTTTATTATACAGGTTAGATATTAAAGCAAAAAATTGTGACCAGCGTCCAAACTAAAAGGTATAACTAAATTAAAAGGTTTAATATAACTAAATAACGTAAAACTGACCTAGTTGTTACTTTAGCTTTTAAAAGCTTTTGGTGCTTTATAAATAATTTTAAATAGCATTGTCAATTGCAGTTCCGCTTGAAAGTATACACCTTTTTACTGATAGTAGCTTTGTTATATTTATAGTACAATTTTATATGATATTAAAATAAGCATTACGATAAGTTAAAAAACCTATGTATATAATATTTTCAATACACAATTTGAATTATTTTAACATTTTGTTTAATAAGAAATTAAAAAAGTGACATTACTAACATTTTCCTGGAACCAAAAATAATTAACAAAAATAACTTTAAATTATATGTAACTATATTTGGAATTAAATAATAAATAAAAAAATATTTGGAATACGGCAATAATTGTTTGTATACAAAAGAAATACTCCAGAAAACTGCGAAGATAACAAATAATTTGATTCGCAAAGTAAAACGAGATACGCCATTTTGTGGTGTCATGTGAAGCAATATATCCTTTATATCCATAGATTATAATCGACTTGTGTAGAGATAGCAGCGCTGTATTGACGAATGGAATATTCTAGTCTAGGATATCTTTGTTTAAAAAAAGTGTTAATTATAATAACACAAAAAATATATAATTAAGATAATAATATAATTATAAATTTTACATATTAAGTGGTTTATACTTAAAAAAAGTAAGGTTTTTTTTATGAACAATAGACGACGACGAAACAATAGAGAGATACATTTAATGCGTTGCTCTGACGTAGTAGGCTAGTCAAACACAGGCCTCGCAAACCCACCGTGGCCGTTTATTTCTGTAATGATATTTTTTTGCTATCCCTATAACATACAAAACTGTGTGGGCGTACACTAATACGATATCGTGTTTCTAAAACATATAAGCCTTTTCTAACCAATATTCCACGGGGAAACTAAATTAAACGAACCTATTAACTAAGCATTGGTATTTAATCTAATTGCGCGTTCAATTACACGATGCTCTATAGGTCTTCCTAGAATTCTAGAATAATACAGCGATACCTGTTAATTATTAAGGTAGGTCGAAAGCGGCGACGAATTTCTTTAATGTTTTGTCCACAGTACTAATTAACATTTACATTAAATAAAATTTCCATTAAATGAAATTAGTTTTTTTATCTAATTTATAGCGTATGGACATCCCTTCCATATGCGCACGGGGCACCTGGAATTCTATAAAGTTTAAATGACCGGATTTTAATATGTGCCCACTTATATGTTATTTTTTCTCTCAGAGTTGTGTATTACACATTCTAACCGCCCGCAGTATCTTTGACTGCAGGTAAATAGAAACGATTAATGTGATTTAATATCCTATTTAACCTATTGAGAAAAGCTATACTTTTCTTAAAAAAATAAAAATATTTATCGAACCATTACTTCCTGAAATTAAACTGTTCAATCAAACAAGCTCTTCAGCTTTATAATATACTCATATAGAAGTAATGTACCCGACAGAATTTTAGTTTTAAATTGCAATAGCCAAAGGATCTTACCACGTAACAAACACACAGACGTGTCATAAGAAGTAAATAATTATTTATTTTTTACATGAAAAATATATAAATAACTTGTAAAAATAATCACTGTATTATGTTATCAATATTATTAAATTCCTTTCTTAATACTTCGTATCATATCTTTTATACTGATTGATTGTTTTATAATAAATAATAAACAATATAAATTATAATTTCATTCATGTTATATTCAAAATAAGAACAATATTTAACGTTCAATATATTGTGTTGCGTAGTTTAAGAGGGCGACATACAGCTAATCTAAACGACATGACATGTGAAAGGTAAACCAGTCCACTCATCAAGGGCAAATTACACTATCTAGATTAATTATAAAGTAACATATAACTTTTTTCTTTTTACGCATCTCACTAGATAGACAAAGAGAATAAAACAAATGACTTTGTAGTAATAATTTCTTCTAAGCTAGAGTGGATATTACACCGCACCTTAAACTACCAAATTGGGTTCAAGGATTTTAGTAGTAATCCGTTCCTCTGAGTGTCAATCGAACCCACAAACGTCCCGTATACACCTGCTGCGCCATGACGGTCTCAATATTTCCTCACTATAATTGAAAAATCTTTTAAGATACATTAAATACAAAAATGTTTATGCTTATCTATAAAATTTGACGTTTCATTTATAATATAATACAAGCAAATTAAAAATAGGAACGCGTAGGCGAAGTCTGGGGGCGGAAATAGCAATGTTTGTGTCAAATGTCGTATCGGTATTACACCCTTATCCCTACAGCGGCTTGGAAAGTGTCCAAATTGAACGTTCATATGATTATTGTTCGTTTTATTCATTTGTAAATCACTTAACACTTCATTCCTTTCAACTTTATACATCTATCTATGATTTCGTTTCATATTTTCCACATTTCCGTATAAAGTGTGTGTTGGCGAAACCCTACGCCGTTATTATTTTAGAGTTAATTTTCTATACATATTAATAATAACACATTATATAGTACCAGTCCCTTGATTAGATTATGAATTCACAACCCTTGTATTTATTATTTATACGTCTGTCCAACTGCGCCACGATAGAAATTTCTAGAATTAAAAACTATAATTACTATAGATATTATGGAAACAATTCTATGACTAACAGTATCTAAGATTATTAATCGGAAAAAAACATTATAGCTGGATAGGTATGAATATTAGAGTTTGTACTATACAAACTATGTCAAGGATAAGGGATCGAATACATATAAGCTAATCTATCATACATGCTTGATGCTCTATCATAATTCATACAAATAATCCTCATCATATTTTTGCCAAAACTATTAAATATCTCATAGACAACTTTCTTAAGTTAAAGTTAGAAAGTTTTTATGTTGTAGTATGTAATAATTAAGAAACATAAGTTTTTATTAATATGGATATAATATTTCTTTAAATGATACTTTGCTTTAGATCTTAAAAGAAAACTATCAATTCTATACTATATTTCACTTTCGATAAAATAACAATGTTATATTAATTATAGAAGTTTTATTGAAATTTATATATATACTTTCAATAGAATACCTGACTCTATAGAATATACATACAATATTAATTATTAATTATTTTCTTTCAATGTGGATCGACCTTATAATTTATTTAATCATCTACTTTACTATTAAAAATATACTATTATTAAAAAAAAATTAAAATCAGTGTTAAAAGCAAGAACATATTTTACTTTAACTTAAAGCTATAATTTATTATTGTGGCTAATAATACAAGTTTTTAACACTAATCAAAATTTTTGTGACGGTAAGTAAATAAAATTAAAAAAAAAGGAAAAAATTAGGAACTCCAAAAATATAATATAATAATCTACATCAATCCCAAAAAAGCAAGGGAATCCCAAAAATAGATCATTTTGTTCGCTTTCCGATCAAAAATAAGAAAATCTAACGAAATGAGAATGAACGAGACCGACACTGTATACTGGCGTAGCGGACACGACGCTTCCGACGACTTTCGCCATCGCTCGGTTTCCCTCGGCCGCGCTCGCCCCCCAGCTGACCGCCAGAAAAAGACGACAACACAATCCCCACAAAAGCGAGAAGGAGACAACGAACCGCGCAACTCAGACCGCCGCCATTTATTCCTTTCCAGTGCTCGACTCGGTCGTAGTGACAGCGTTTTGTATTATCATCGCGCGAGGAATCGTTTTATAAGTGAAAAATTGTATATTAAGTTTCTTATATATAATATATTAATTTGTATATCAGTGTTTGTATATATATAGTGATAACTGGAATGGAATAATATGTGTGCAGTGTACGTGACGTGTTACAACGCTAGTATGTCTGGCGTTTTCACATCTGTTGTCAACACGAAATAACGTGGATTATGCAAGGTGGAATGAGATGTGGAGAAGTGTTAGGTAAATTCTTTTATCTAATATCCTCTCAGTGGTTTCTCTGAATAAATATAACGATAAAATATTTAACATATGAATGTAAAACAAGAAATATCTATCACACACACTTTAACACAAAGCAAAATAAGTTACAAGTTCATTAATATTATAATTCTTTATCTACGCTTCACGGTTCGGTTTAATTAATTTAACAATTACCCTCACAATATATTTTAAAGCGACCGAACTCTCTAGAATTTATCTACATTACTGAACAGTTAAATATAATTATAAGAGTTCTTCGGAATTGTTAAGTAATTACAAAGGTTACAATTTATTTGCATCAAACGTTCAAGTGAGGTAGTATCCTTATTAATATTAATAAAGTTTTGTAGTTTTCCTTATGTAATAAAATATACTAGCAAAATTGTTTAAAAAAATCAGCTGTGAAGCATATCAATGGAATGCACTGACCTTACAATCACTTAAGAAAATAGATCGCTTTTGTATGATTGTTATTGTTTTTTTAAATAGATAATAATTAATAAACAAGTTTATTAAATTAGCTTGATGATTTTATTATACGTGTTTTGATAAAAACATATATGAGACAAGACTTGTTTTAAACGGGTGTTAAATAGCATCAAAAATCATTATAACGTTATTGACCTACAAAATAGTATAAACAACATAATAGGTTTAATGCTGATGCTACAGTCAAGGTTTATATTTTAAATATACTTAATGGTAATAAAATATAAATTGCAAATTAAAATTAATACTTTTGCTTCGTTGTTAGCGTGAAGATTTAATAAGTAGATAAAAATCTAAATATTTTACCCCTTTTTTTAATATAAAAAATATTTCACAATTATATATAAATTAAATACATTTAAAAAAAAAGGACATTAGTCCTCAATAAGTATAAAATAAAGGCCATATAAAAATAACTATAAGGTCAATCAACATTTAAAACAAGAAAGTTAAGACATAATTTTCTCTTTCCAGTCAATAAGACTATGAGGGTTGTAAAATAATGCAGTGGCTGCACAAAATATTGACGCTGGCAATAATTTGCGCAGCTGTGGAGGCGAAGGAGTGCCCTTTTACTTGCACATGCACACCAACGAGGCTGGCGTGCTCCGGCGCCGCCATACCGGGGAACAAATTCACCAGAGAAGCCATATACAACTATGGGCCCGAGCTCCAAGAGATCATCTGGACTAACTCTAACATAACCGTCATAGAAATCGACGTCTTCGACGGTCTACATAACTTAGAATACATCGATCTGAGCAGAAACGAAATCAAACGAACTGAACACGGACTATTCGCGAGACTGAGTCGTTTAAAACATTTAAATTTATCCAGAAACCAAATAGACGACATACGTAGGTTCACTTTTGTAGATCTAGAAAATTTAGAAGTACTAGATGTGTCCAATAATAGACTACAAGCGGTACCATTCCAGGTCTTTGGGCCAATGATAAGATTGCAATATTTGGATATTTCTTATAATAAAATCGCTACTTTCTTAGACTACTATTTTAAACCTAACCGAAAACTAAAAACTCTGTTCCTAAATAATAATAGCCTAGTCAAAATAACATCTAATGCTCTAGTCAATCTTAAGGAATTGGAGACGCTCGATATATCTAGCAACAAATTAGATTATATTCCTAAAGCTATTTTCGATAATTTAGAACAATTGAGAGAACTGAATCTGAGTTATAACAATTTTCAAAACATATCACAAGATGCTTTTAAAACCCTTAATAAATTAAAAACGCTTAACATGGGCGGGAATAGACTGAAAGTGTTACCCTCGACGCTCTTCCAATATAACGAAAATTTGATAACGCTCTACCTCGATCATACCGAAATAAACGTTTTACAGAACACTAATTTTAAAGGATTACACAATTTGCAATATCTGTTCATTAGACACAACTTAATGTTACGTGAAATTGAAACATTTGTGTTACAAGATACGCCATCTTTAACTCATTTGGATATAAGTGCTAACGCTCTAACGTTTCTGCCGTTGTCACTAAAGATGTTGGATAAATTACAAGAGTTAAGAATAGGCAATAATCCATGGGCGTGCGATTGTCGTATGGCGTGGTTCGTAAACTGGGTGGAGAAAAGGAAAGAGGATGTCGTCAAATCCGACCTGAGCTGTAGACTAACGTATCCGAATGACATGTTGATGATTTTAAACAACACTAACTGTGAAGCTCCTAAGCTTGTCAAGAGCAGTCCATTAACATTGCACAGATTACAAACCGATGCGTTGTTAGAATGCAAGTTTGGAGGCAACCCCGCGCCCTCCATCACGTGGATAACGCCCACGCGAGATGTCTATCATTGGAACCCAGAACCGTCCTTGCCTGACATTTTCTACAAGCACGGAGTCGCCCACGACCAGAACTACCGCCCTATAGATTATAGTAAGTCAAGAGTGAAATTACGCGACGACGGTTCATTATTTATAGCAGATATCCACAGAGAGGACAGTGGCACGTATTTATGCTTAGCGACTAATCCTTCGGCCAACGTCACGGCGGAGGTCGTTCTTAACATAGATCCTATGACAATGTTTGAGATTAAAATGTACAGTTTGTTATGCGGAGCTATATGCGCAGCGTGTTTTCTAGGCCTCACTTTACTTGTTCAGGCGATGCGATACATATTCTACAGGTTAGTGTTGTATTATATATCAAAACAATTCATTAAAAATATATTTGTTATTTAGTAATTAAATAAAATGTTTAATAAATATTTCTTGTATTTTTTTAGGTTTCGCCTACTGGAAACTTGCTGCAGTTGTTGCACTTGCGTCAGCCGGGATGCGCCTCGCACCCGACAGATATACAGCATGTTGGACAACATTGAACAGTATAAACGACTGCAGTTGGAGAAACTTAGAGAAAATTACGCAGTTCAAGTAAGTATTACTTCGTATTTAAAAAAATATATAAATTGCCATATTTTGAAAGTATAACTTAACTATTTTATTTGTGTTTAGGTTCATCGTATTAAAGAGAACTGCACTCAGCAAATGGAGTGGATTCAAAGTAGCTACTCGACTCAAGCGGCTCATCTACGCAATATCAGAGACATCGGCACTAACCATTTGACCGCTATGAAAGATCAATATTATGATCAGGTTTGTTTTTTCATTTTACCATAAACTTTTTCTATTAATATTATACCTCTAAAATATATTTGCAAAAAGAAACAATATTAATCTTTCAATGTTTACGCAGGTGAAGCGCGTCCGCGAATACTCTACGTCACAGTTAAATTGGGTGCGGGAAAACTACGTATTTCAACGAAACAAAATAAGAAAATTCAGCGCACATCAGATACTTAGACTCCGCGAGTCTTACAAATACCAGCAACAAACATTAAACAAAGTTTTGGAGAATCTGCCGAGCTTGTACTTCGAGAACTGTCGCAGCGGCTCCTGCGGCCGGAGTGACTCCATGGCCTTCGACCCTGACGTCGAGGTCATCGACATGTACCTAAAGACCAAAATCGAGAAACTAGCGAAGTTACCAAATCCGATTTTGGACGATGACAGTAAAATATCCGTATACTATACACCAACGGAGAGATCGGTGAACTCGCGGCGTGACTCACCAATCGACATCCCCGATGGTATCCACATTAACATGATCGAACGTAGTGGCCCCCCGCGCCTTATGGCCATGATCCGGCCCCTGCAGCCATGCGCCCCTCCGCCCTCCGAGGTCGCTACACCTTCCGCTCCTCTCCCACATTGCAGCAAGCGATACCGCAGGAAACCAGACTCAAAGCCGTCTAGCGAACCTTTGCTAGGACATCGAGATATATTGCGGGAAAGGAGGAACCTATCAGTGAGCGCGAGTTCCCCTGAACTAAGTACCGTACGGGAAGGGGAGAGAGAGCGCAACGAGGAAAGAGGGCGCGATGGCATTGGGACTCGCGAGGGAGAGAGAGGCGGGGAAGGGGAAAGAGGCCGCGAAGGAGAGGGCACACGGGTACTGCTGGCCGTGGAGCTGGCGCAGCCGACGTGCGAGGTGCGCCACGCGGCCGGCCAGCTCGTGTGCGGAGAGTGCGCGCAACTGTGCGAGAACACGCCCTTGTAGTACAGGCTATTAACGCGCGTCTTCAAGATATACGCGCTGGATCCGCAACAAGACATACGATTGTGCGACTACAGTGAATCGCCTTCCTACGTATGATCCGTGAACTCTCCTTTAGTGTCTTAACCCACACCCGCAACGCGATATACGACTATACTATAGTGAATCGCCTTCCTACGTATAAAATTGGACTCTCTTCCTATAGTTTCGGCAAAGTCAACGGTCGCAGTGTCAATCTTGCCGCGCTCCAAGCGAGTGTATGATACATACTGTTAAGTAAGCTGTGATAGTGTAGACGTGAACGTATTAGCGGTTTCGTTTCTCCTAGTGCTAGGCTAAGTAGTGGATCGTGAATGTAAATACAATTCTGTTCGTTTCGATCGTTTTCCATTTTGATGATGTATTTTTAAGGGTTACTAGAGAAGGTTATGCATTTTGTATTTGTTTGAATTAAGTAGTTTAAAGTGAGGTGTAAGGTTGTTACTATCATTGTTGTGTCGTACATACAGACATACAGTCGTTCCATCTCCCGAATTTCTGAGTGGACTCTGTACTATTTATACTGAACGCATCGAAGTCTTGCAGAGTGATATGCCAAATACAACATGCAACAATGATTATATTGTATAACGTTTCTTAATATAAAATATACAATTATTGTTGGAAATTTTCTAAATATTATAAATAAGCAAATCATGAAGAATAAATTATTTTTCAATGTATTTTTTGGTTTGTTTTAATTGTTTAATAGTTTCATACATTTTATAATATTTATATTTATATGAAATAATATCGATATAACTTGTTAATTTTAAAATTCAAATGAATAAAGAACTTTAATCTAACCATTTTAATCATGATTCGATTGATAATAATAAATACAAATATACAATACACAATACAATAACGATTAAATAAAACACCCATATGATTGACAAGATTTTATTTGACGAAATTATATATATATCATAGCACGTAACATGGATATTTTATAATTTATAAATGGTCAATATATTGAAATCATTATATATAAACTAATATATAATTTATAGTATGTTTCGAAAATAATAATAACTACTATATAGAGATGATTCCGTTGAGCTCATCATAACCGTTGTTATACGAATAAATTACTTGTCACTAATGTTGCCAATAAAAAAATTATTCATTTAAAAGAAACCTTTCTATTAAAAACGTCATATATTAAAGAGATTTTAAAATATTATTTTTGACTGTTCTATACAGTAACATTGAAAAGAATAATAATGAAACTGTCCAATTTTCTATAGTAAGGTCCAATAGTAGCTAAAAATTTTTTTGGGCGATCAAATATTGCCCTTCATTCATAACTATTAGATCTTTGATATTAAAACTTTATTTTTTTTTAAACACGGCTTGCCCTAGACCTATTGTTATATTATAGCGTAACTATACAGAATAATTTATTATAGAAAAGTAATAAAATTTATACATAGAGACATTGATACATATTATTCTAATATATAAGGCTATATTACTATAAAGTTTCATCTAAAGCCGTTCTGTACTTTTGATTAAAAATGAACAAACCGCCAACCTCACAAAGTTTCACATTTATAATATTAGTAGGTTTATTATCTTATGTAAAAAAAAAAAAATGGTATTATTGATTTTTTTACAACGTTTTCCGCCTTAATGGGATTGTGTGCGATACCGTGTTGCCAGAGTGGATTGAATTTTTTTTTTCTTTTTTTTT
>DVQK01000018.1:0-21393 GCA_018231685.1 Heliconius clysonymus
TTTCATTTCATCGAGTGGGGATCGAACCCACAGCCAGTCACGTTTACAGTCACACTTTGCGCCCCTGCGCCACAAGTGGCGTCATATTTGATATATAAGTAACTAAATTTACATTAATGTAACATATATTCTCCTCTTTTACAGTGGAAAGCTCTGGCGTTGAACGCTTACCTATCGCCTCGGGTAGACCTGGTGACCCATCTCCACCGATTTTCGAGCAAATATTTAAAAATGCACGATTTGCACAAGGAGGTAATGCAAAATTTGAAGGCAAGTTAAGAGGAAATCCTACTCCGGTTGTATCATGGACCAGAAAGAAGGCTCCATTGGTTGAGTGTAATAAATATAGTATGAGCTACAATGAACAAACTGGGGACGTGTCTCTGCTAATCAAACAAATTGGTCCTGGTGACGAGGGAGAATATACATGTACAGCGAGGAATCAATATGGGGAAGCGATTTGTTCAGTATACATTCAACCTGAAGGTGTGCCAGTACCCGCACAACAGACCTCACAGCAACAAAGCTACAGACACGTTAGTGAGAGTGTAGAACATAAGTCTTATGGTACTCAAGGCTATTCTTCTGAACAGTCACGACAATCCCAAAAGTACGCATACACAAACGGATCAGATTATTCATCCATAGAGGATTTTAAAGTAGATACATTTGAATACAGACTTTTGAGAGAGGTATCCTTCAGGGAAACAATAACAAAGAGGTACATTGGAGAAACTGATATTCAAATAAACACTGAAGTAGATAAGAATCTAGGGCCAGTATCTCCACCGAAAATATCACAAAAACCTAGAAATTCAAAGCTTCAAGAAGGTACTGATGCACAATTTCAGGTACAGCTATCTGGCAACCCCAGGCCACGTGTCACGTGGTTCAAAAATGGTCAGAGGATAGTGAACTCCAATAAACACAACATAATAACAACTAACAACCAAACTATCCTTAGAGTAAGAAACACACAAAAGTCTGATTCAGGCCATTACACTCTTTTGGCTGAAAATCCTAATGGTTGCATTGTCACATCAGCGTACCTTGCTGTTGAATCTCCCCAAGAAACTTATGTACAAGATCAAAAATCACAATATACAATTGATACTCAACAAATAGAGACTGAACGAATAGAAATAAGTGAAAAAGCTCTTGCTCCGCAATTTGTTAAGGTCTGCCAAGATAGAGATGTCACTGAAGGAAAAATGACGCGATTCGATTGCCGCGTCACAGGTAGACCTTATCCAGAAGTCACGTGGTTCATTAACGATAGACAAATCCGAGACGATTATAATCATAAGATATTAGTAAACGAATCTGGTAATCATGCACTTATGATTACAAACGTCGATAGACGTGATAGTGGTGTAGTAACATGTGTAGCGCGAAATAAGAGTGGAGAAACATCTTTCCAATGTCGGTTAAATGTTATCGAAAAAGAGCAAGTTGTTGCTCCTAAGTTCGTTGAACGTTTTAGTACTTTAAATGTGCGAGAGGGTGAACCCGTTATACTGAATGCACGCGCTGTTGGCACACCTACACCACGTATCACATGGCAAAAAGACGGTGTTCCAATTATACCCAATCCAGAGCTACGAATTACTAACGAAGGTGGGGCCTCGACATTAGATATACCCAGAGCCAAGGCGTCGGATGCGGCATGGTATCAGTGCACTGCTCAGAATGTCGCAGGCTCCACAGCAACTCGGGCGAGGCTTTATGTGGAAGTACCAAAAGAGCCTCCGCCTGAGCAGAAACGTCTGCACTTGCCCCGGCCTACAAAAATTATCGAGCCAGAGTAAGTCTTATATAAAATTTACCTTGCACATTAAGTACATAATTTTCTTTATGTTCTTTATTTTATACCATATTGTTTTTGTTCACTACAGGCCTGCTCCTGGACCGGAAATTATATATTTAAGGCACGTGGAAAGAGCACGACCATATGTTACTCCGGGTGAAGAAGACCGTGTCTATCCTCCACCTCAATTCATTGTGCCACTTAAAAGTGTTTCACAAATGGAAGGCGGGAAAATTCATTTTGAAACGAGGATAGAACCGGTCGGGGACCCAACGATGAGAATCGAGTGGTTGAAAAATGGTCAAAGTATAGAAGCTAGTAAGTAGTGCTTATCAAATTATATGAATGTAAAAATAAACATATAATAAAGTTAAAGTATTAACACATAATTTTCTTTGTTACAGGTTCCAGATTTACTTCTATATTTCGTTTTGGATATATATCTTTAGATATGCTCAGTCTTAATATTCAAGATAGTGGTGAATATACATGTCGCGCAATAAGTGCTACAGGTATGGCAGAAACGAAGGCTATGTTACAAGTAACACCTCGAGCGACAATCGAAAGGACCAGTCAACATCCAGAAAGCTTACAATATATTCAACAATTAGAAGACTATTCTAAATATCAACATCAAGAATCCATTGAAGAACAAACATCACAAAAACCACAATTTATTAGACCATTACAAGATCTTGGGGAATTGCAGGAAGGTAGAAATGCACATTTCGAAGCGCAACTTACACCTGTTAGTGACCCAACTATGAGAGTCGAATGGTACAAAGATGGAAGGTCTATTACAGCCAGCTCGCGAATCACAGCAATCTTCAACTTCGGCTACGTCTCCCTTAACATCATGCACCTACGGGCTGAAGATGCAGGTTCGTATACAGTGAGGGCTGTGAATAGATTAGGGGAAGCCATTAGTACCGCTTCGATAAGAGTAACAGCTAGAAGCACAGTAACAGCTGACCTCGGCATACCTGAACAACGTAGATATATCGAAAAGACTGAGCAATTAGAAGCTTATCAACAACAACAACACCAAAAATATTATCAAGAAGCACCCGAAAGTACTCAGAGACCAGAGTTCAAAACACCAATAAAAGATCAAATAAACATTAAAGAAGGCGGTTTTGCCCATTTCGAGGCTCGACTTGAACCAATTGGCGACTCTACACTCAGAGTAGAATGGTTAAAGGATGGACGACCAGTCGAAGCTAGTTCAAGAATAACTACATTTTTTAATTTTGGATATGTAGCTTTAACAATTAAATCCGTAACAATTCACGACGCAGGACACTACACATGTCGAGCGTATAATGCACTTGGACAAGCAACTACAAGTGCTAATCTTACAATCATCACAAAGAAAGATATTATAGCTGAATCTCAGCACCCTGGTGGACTAGAAAAAATTCAATATTTAGAAGATTCCAGTAGATATTCGAAAAGATCGGAGGAGGAAGTTAAAATAACACAAAAACCACGATTTCTTGGTCCGCTTAAGGGAACAAATAAGATTGTTGAAGGGCAAAGTGCTCATTTTGAGGCTAGAGTTGAGCCTCAAAGTGACCTCACCATGACCGTCGAATGGTACTTCAACGGAAAACAAATAAAATCAGCGAATCGTATTCAAACATATCATGATTTCGGATACGTCGCGCTGGATATTACTAATGTCCGCTCTGAAGATTCTGGTGTTTACACAGTTGTGGCGCGTAATGCTTCTGGAGACGCCCAACTCAGCGCTTCAATGGTAGTTGAAAGTAAGTCATGTGCATATCCATTTCTTTATTATTCTACATACCATTTATGTAATTATTGTACATAATATTTCTTTTCACAGCTCGATCTAGTATTGACACATCAAGTATTCACCACGGCTTATATGAAAAGACACGCCAATTTGAGGAATCGAAATTCGTCGAGCCTATGTATCATATTGAAGAAATTTCAAAATCAAAACCAATCTTTGTTCAACCATTGTCGGACCCACAACCAGTTTCTGAAGGCAAAAATATTCATCTTGAATGTAGATTGGAACCTATGGGTGACCCAACCATGAGAGTTGAATGGTTCCACAATGGGAGAGCTGTTACAGTAGGTTCAAGATTTAAAACATACTATGATTTTGGCTTTGTAGCATTAGATATCATACATGCTACTTCATCTGATTCTGGTGAATATACCGTTAGAGCAGTTAATCACTTGGGTTCAGCGCACACATCGGCCATGGTTCGAGTGATTGAAAGGTCTGACATCTTGACCGAAACACAAAATGAACAAGCAGTTGAACAGATACAGATGCTAGAAGATGCTGCTCGTAGAAGCCGGCAGGTTCAAGAAGATATTACAGTAATGCAAGCACCACAGTTTTCCAGACCATTACATAATATTGAGACTGTGGAAGGTACTAATGTACATTTAGAATGCCGATTACAACCAGTTGGCGATCCAACTATGAAAGTAGAATGGTTCTGTAATGGCAGACCTATTAAAACAGGACATCGATTCAGACCAGCTTATGAATTTGATTATGTCGCTCTGGATCTTTTAAGTGTTTATCCAGAAGATTCTGGAGTTTTTACCTGTCAAGCAACAAATCAATTAGGAGAAGCGGTCACTTCATGTGCCTTACGAGTAATGGCAAAAAAAGATTTAATTTTTGACTCTCAGCATCCTTCTGGATTAGAAAAAATACAATATTTAGAAGACTCATCCCGTTACAAGAAATCTGATGTTATTGACGAAGCAGTAAATATAAAACCTAGATTCGTAACGAAGCCAAAATCGATTGAAAATGTCAAGGAGCGCAACCATATCCACTTTGAATGCAAGCTTGAGCCCGTTACAGATCCTAATTTAAAAGTTGAATGGTTCAAAAACGGCCAACCAGTAACTATTGGGCACAGATTCCGACCAATCCATGACTTTGGTTATGTAGCCTTAGACATAATTGATCTAATCGCGGAAGATTCCGGTGTATATACATGTAGAGCAGTCAACTTAGTCGGTACTGATGAAGCCAGCTGCAGATTAACGTGTCGTGAGACAGCTGATATAATCAGGGCTACTCAAAATGAAGCTGGGTTAGAACAGATTCAGGTGCTGGAAGATAGGTCTAAATATCATAGAACAGATTTTGTTGACGAGGTAACAACTCAGGCTCCAATATTTACTACATCTTTAAAAAATGTGGAAATTAAAGAAGGTCAACGTGCTCACTTTGAATGTCGATTAATACCAGTGTCAGATGCATCTATGAAAGTTGAATGGTATCATAATAATAAACCATTAAAGAGTGGTTCTAGATTTACAGAAACCAATAACTTTGGTTTTGTGGCACTTGATATTATGTCTTGCTTACCCGAAGATTCGGGTACATACACTTGCCGAGCTATAAATGCTCTTGGTGAAGCGGTTACTTCAGGTGTGGCAGTCGTTCATTCGAAAAAGTCAATTTATTTAGAATCGCAACACGAAAGTGCATTGTCAAGGCTTAATCAGTTAGAAGACTCTTCAAGGCATCAAAGACAATCTGCACAGGAAGAGTTAGTTATACAATCGCCCATGTTTACAATGCCTATGAAAGACATAAGAGTCGCTGAGAACCAAGCAGTACATTTTGAAGCAAAACTCATTCCTGTTGGAGACCCTAAGTTAAGAGTTGAATGGTTACGTAACGGAGTTCCTATTGAAGCTTGTGAGTAGTAATAATATTATACTTTCTATTGTTAAATTTTAATATATGTGTACCGTAATAATATTACACTGTCTTCTTTTAGCTAATCGTATAACAACTATGCATGACTTTGGATACGTCGCGCTGAACATGAAATACGTTAATCCTGAAGATTCTGGCACATACACATGTCGTGCTATTAACGAATTGGGAGAAGCAGTAACGTCTTCCACTCTGTTTGTACAATGTAAGTATATCATTTGGATTTAACCATACATATATAAATGCAATGGCAATTAAATATAGTAAAAGAAAAATACATACTATACTATAATAATTAACGAAATAGGAATTAAATTTGACGTTTTACTTTAGCCAAAGCATCATTACAAATGGAATCTCAACACGAAACTGCTTTACAAAAAATTCAACAATTAGAAGATACATCACGCTACCAACGTAGGGAAGAAGTAGAAGTTGCAGTAAATCAAGCTCCTCGTTTCATTACTCAATTAAACGGACCTTCAAAATTAGTAGAAAGCCAGAGTGCTCATTACGAATGTAGAATTGAGCCTTACCCAGATCCAAATATGCGTGTTGAATGGTATTTTAACGGTAAAGTTTTACAAAGTGGTCATCGTTACCGCACTGCTTATGATTTTGGATTCGCGGCGCTTGATATTCTTACTGTATATGGTGAGGATTCCGGAGAATATACGTGTAAAGCTATCAATAACTTAGGACAAGCAACATCTTCCATCAATTTAAACGTTCAATGTAAGTTAAAAAATAATAATTAATTAAATAAAATAAAATAAATATATATATTACATATTTTAATTTAAATATATATTTTGTCTGATTTAGCTAAAGAATCTATTATAAGAGATACGCAACATGAAAGTGCATTAGAAAAGATTCAATATCTTGAAGACGACAGCAGATACAAACGAGTGGTGCGTGATGAAGGATTTATTGCTGAGAAACCTCAGTTTGGAAAGCCACTTAAGAATGCTCATGTACCCGAAGGTCAACCCATACATTTAGAGGCTACGCTTACACCAGTTAACGATCCAACGATGCGCGTTGAATGGTATTGCAATGGAAGACCAATTCCACAGGGTCACAGATTTAAGACCACTTATGACTTTGGATATGTAGCTTTGGATGTTCTTTATGCATATGCTGAAGATTCAGGGACGTATATGTGCAAAGCTACAAATGCCGTCGGTGAAGCTGTTACTACTAGTTCTGTTAATGTAGACGGTATGTAAACTAATAAGCTGATATGTGTATATCAAGTTATTAATAAATATACATAAAATATAAATAAATATATTTAATAATGTCGTGACCATTTTGGCGCAGTGGGGCAGTGCCTGGCTGTAAGTGTTGTCAATTTACACTCAGGGAAATGAACAAATTTTATTAGGAAAGACAAAGCGTTGCGTTAAATTCCACCACTAAACACACGCTTGACCCTGCATTTACATTTGGGTCAAAACGTAAAGCTGAAAAAGTTTCAATATAAAAAATTACAACTAATAAAATGATGTATTTCTTCATTTTTTAGCTAAAGCATCTCTCTACTTGGATACTTTGGATGAACAGCGGTTAAAGAAGATTAAAGAACTCGAACAATATGAGAGACCTAAGGCCATTGAAGAAGAGCAACCAGGGCGGAGACCTGTATTTTTAACAGCCTTAACTAGTCTGGAGAATCTCAAAGAAGGTGACCGTGCTCATTTCGAATGTAGAGTTGAACCAATTAATGATCCAGATCTGAAGATCGAATGGTTTCTCAATGGTCAAAAGATTAAGACAGGGCACAGATTTAGAACGACGCATGACTTTGGTTATGTCGCATTAGATATATTATATTCCTACTCAGAAGACTCCGGTACCTACATGTGCAAGGCTACTAACAAACTCGGAGAAGCAGTCAATACGTGCACGTTGAAGGTTGCAAGTAAGTTGCTTTTGAAAAAAAATATAAATTCAAATGTCAATCGCAAAAAAATATTTAACATCATATTTGCACCCGTCATGGTACTGCGACACAGTGTTTGACTGTAAACGCGACAGTTGTGGGTTCGACTCCTACTCAGGGAAATGCATTATTTTTATTTTCTCACTCTGGCAAAAATTTAAAAGAACGGAGTTCATTTCCCTCACTATGCACGCTGTCTTAGAACGACAGGATGAGGGGAACGTAGTGACTTAAACACTAGATTTCCTCTGTCTACTCTTCCATGCGCGGGATATTGCGTGATGTTAAAAATATAGATATTTTTAATTAATATACATAAATAAAATTATCAATAATCATATTTATTTACAGGCCACAGAAATATAATTTTAGATACACAGCATCCTAATGGTCTGGAAAAAATTAGGAAGCTGGAGGCACAAGGACATACAGCTAGAATGGAAGTAGAAGAGCCGAAGATATCGCCTCCAAGATTTGCTACAGAACTCAGAGGGACAACACATGTGTTTGAAGGACAAACAGCGCACTTTGAATGTCAAGTGGAACCTGTACATGATCCTAATTTACGCATAGAGTTCTATCATAACGGCAAAGCATTGCAATCTGCGTCACGGTTCCATATCACTTTTGATTTTGGTTACGTGTCATTGGATATTCAACACTGTGTACCAGAAGATGCTGGTGAATATTCTGTCAAAGCAATAAATGCTCTTGGTAAAGGCACTTCCGCAATATCAATGACAGTAACCGCAAAAGGTAGTATTATATCGGAATCTCAACGTCCTGAAGGTCTCGAGAAAATCCGAGAGTTAGAATCAGCAGAACCATTTAAACGACCGGAAATTCCTGAGCCCGTTACTAGACAAAGGCCAGTATTCACACAACCACTTCAAAATATTGATAATATTCAAGAGGGGCAAACTGCACACTTTGACTGTAGGCTTATACCAGTTGGAGATCCAACGTTAAAAGTGGAATGGTTTAGAAATGAAAAACTCATTGAGGATAGTTCCAGAATTACTAAAACTCATGATTTTGGCTACGTATCCATGAGTATATCCCATGTGCGTGATGAAGATGAGGGCGTCTACATGTGCCGAGCATCAAACCTTCTTGGTGAAGCTGTAACTACCGCTGCAATGAGGATAAAAAGTAAGCATATAAGTATTTCTTGATAATATATTTATTATATTACATACTCTTATTAACACTTTTTTATTTCATATTACATTTTTTATATTAAAAAGAAATAATTATTGCAAAAATTTCTTAAATGTTTTATTTCTTAAAACAGCGAAAGCAGCTATTCAAATGGACACGCAACATCCAGAGGGAATGAGAAAAATTCAGAAACTAGAAGAATCTCAACCCAGGAAACCTGATGAACCTGATCGAGAATTTGAGAAACCGATCTTCACTCAAGTTCTCACTGGACCATCAGAGCTATGGGAAGGACAACACGCTCACTATGAAGCCCGAGTAGTACCTGTCGGTGATCCAAGCTTAAGATTCGAATGGTACATAAATGGCGTTGAATTAAAAATGGGTATGTTGAAAATATTATATTTAAAGTAAATATAATAACATTTTAATGCATAGGTGCAAGAGGTATTTGAATAAAATAAATATATTCTTTGTTTTATTTTACAGGTTCACGTTTCCGCACCACACATGACTTCGGTTTCGTAACATTAGATATCAATTCGGTTGTAGCTCAAGATGCAGGATTATATATGTGCAAAGCTATTAATAGAGCAGGAAGCACTGTTTCTTCTACTTCTCTAAAAGTTAAAACAAAATCAACAATCGTCGATGAAGCACTTAGACCGGAGTCATGGCAACAGATTCAAATGAAAGAAGCAGCAATGAACAAAGTACCAGAAATGTTTATTGACACAGGTGTACAACAGGCTCCTATATTTACTACCCATCTCAAGAGTTATGAAAAACTTGTCGAAGGGCAACATGTTTACTTAGAAGCTCAAGTGGAACCTCGTACTGATCCCAATCTAAGAATCGAATGGTTCAAAAATGGGGTCTCACTAACAACTGGATCTAGATTAAAGAGCACTTTCGATTTCGGACTAGTTACACTCTCTATAAACTCGTTAAGAATTGACGATTCCGGCATTTACACTTGCAAAGCAACTAATTTAATGGGTGAAGCCGTATCTACTGCATCTATAAAGATCGAAGACCGCCATTGGTTACTTGGAGAATCACTTCACCCAGAATCGTTAGACCGAATCGGAGCTTTAGAACAACCTAAGCCAAGTAAACCAGAATCTCCAGAGCCAGTTTATGAAACTCCAGTATTTATTACCCATCTCAACAACATATTATGCAAAGAGGGTGACAATATTCACTTTGAATGTAATGTTGAACCTTCTAGAGATCCAACTCTTAAGATTGAATGGTTCTTTAACAACAAACCCCTTCCATCAGGAACTCGATACAAAAGTATACATGATTTTAGTTATGTATCTCTTGACATCAATCATACCTATGAGGAAGATTCTGGAATTTACACTTGCAAAGCTACTAACAGCAAAGGATCTGCAACAACTTCTGGAACTTTAAGATGTACAGGTGATAAGCATATCTATCTAGACACTCAACATCCTCAGGGTAAAGCAGGCTTAGAAGCAGTAGAACAAGCTGAAGAGGCAAGATTAGCCAAAGGAAGAAGACCATCAGTCCCAGATGCAGAATATCCAAAGCCAGAATGGGTAGTGCCTGTTATAGCAGAGCACCAATTAATTGAAGGACAAGCACTTCATCTAGAAGGTCAAGTAGAACCTAAAAATGATCCTGACCTAAAGATTGAATGGTACTTTAACGGAAAAGTACTGGAACAAGGCTCACGATTTAAGCTCTCAAGTGACTTTGGATTTGTTACACTAGATTTGATTGACGTTTATGAAAGAGACAGTGGTATTTATACTTGCAAGGCGTACAATAAAAGAGGAGAAGCATTTACATCGTCTACGATTTATTGCAGCAGCAAAGAAAACCTAATAGAAAGGACACAACATCCCAAAGGAAAAGAAGGGTTGGAAAAAATTCAAAATCTTGAAGAATCACTTCGTAGAGAACCTGGACAACAGCCAGATGATGATACAGGACGCCCACCAGAATTTGTTACTATATTCCAAGATATTACTGATATAAGTGAAGGTCAAATTGCACACTATGAAGCTTCTTTGATACCTACTGGTGACCAAAGTATGGTAATAGAATGGTTCTATAATGGAAAAACTATCGAAGCCAGTCATAGAATACGTACAGTGTACGCATTTGGAATGGTTGTTCTTGAAATTCTCGGAACAAAAACATCTGATTCTGGTGTGTATTCGTGCCGAGCCACTAACAAATGGGGACAGGCAGAAATAAGCGTGAAATTAGAATGTGTTGATAAAAGCAAGGGTCAAAAACCCAAATTTACAACTCATATACAAAACATCGAAGGTCTCAAAGATGGTCAATCAGCACATTTCGAGTGTACTGTTGTACCTGTAGATGACCCTGATATGAAGATCGAATGGTACCATAACGGTCAACCATTACGTCACTCAACAAGAATAAAAACTATATCTGATTTTGGTTTTGTAGTTCTCGATATAGCTTACACTCAAAATCACGACACAGGTGAATATGTATGCCGTGCTTACAATAAATATGGCGAAGACTTTACTAAAGCTACCATATCTTGCTATGGTAGAGGTGGGGTTTATTCAGATACTTTACAACCCGAGTCTTTAGCAAAGATTAGGGAGCTAGAAAGCTTACAAGGGTTACAGCAACAGGCGCCTGCACCAGCCTCTGCTGAACCTCCTAAATTTATCACCCAGATACAAGATGTAACAAAATTAGTTGAAGGCCAAAGTGCTCATTTTGAAGCAAGATTAGTGCCAGTTGATGATCCCGATTTAAAAGTCGAATGGTTCTACAATGGCAAAAAATTACCACATGGTCATAGATATAGAACTTTCCACGATTTTGGAATAGTCATATTAGATATTTTATACTGTTACGAAGAAAATTCAGGAGAATACGAATGTGTGGCTACAAATAAATTGGGTCGTGATTCTACGAAGGCAATCCTAAAATGCACATCGAAGGAGAACTTAATTCTGGACTCGCAACTACCGCGGGTTTGTATTTATTATACATGTATTTATTATACAAATTAAAATATTTAATTTTATGTAAGTACTAATAATAATATACGTTTCAGGGCATGGAAGGTGGGCTGGAAAAGTTACAAACTTTGGAGGATTCCATGATCCGCAGAAAGGAAACTGAAGTAGAAGAAAAGCGTGGAAAAGCCCCTGTCTTTACTGTACCCTTATCCAATATTGAAAACTTAAGAGAGGGTGAAAACGCTCACTTCGAAGCCCGTCTAACGCCCACAGATGACCCTAACCTTAAGGTAAAATACTATAAAAACATTAATAACATATTATAAAAAAAAGCAATAAAAAATATTTTTTAATAACTGTATCTACAAAACTAATAAAAAATAATATTTTTAGGTTGAGTGGTATTGGAATGGAAAGTCATTGAAGGCTGGTTCGAGATTCAGAACTTTCTGCGATTTTGGATTTGTTATTCTGGAAATCTCTCCAACTTATCCAGAGGATTCCGGTGAATATTCTTGTAGAGCATATAATAACTATGGCGAAGCTGTTACAACTGCTTCAATGAAAGTTCAAGGTAAAAGAAATATAATCCTTGAATCTCAGTTACCTAAAGGCATGGAAGGTACAATAGACAAAATTGCTGCTTTGGAAGGTTATACTGGTACTGTTGACAATCTCACTCCAGAAGCTGAAAGTGGAAGTCCACCTGAATTCGTAACAACGCCATCTGATCTTATTTTAACTGAAAATTCTTCAGCTCACTTTGAATGTCGATTAATCCCTGTCAACGATTCTAGCATGACAGTTGAATGGTTCCATAATGGCAAAGCACTCTTAACTGGTTCAAGAGTAAAGACTATTAATGACTTTGGATTTGTAATATTAGAAATTGGTGGCGTTTACCAACGTGATGCAGGTCTATACACTTGCAAAGCCACAAATCGCCATGGAGAGGCGACAGTATCATGTAAACTTCAAGTCAAAGGTAGACAAGGTATTATACTTGAACCTCAATTGCCATCGCAATTTAAATCTGGAACTGAGAGCATCCAGAAATTAGAAGAGACTCTACATAAGCGTGAAGAAATAGCCATTGAAGATGAAAAGCCAAATCCTCCAAGATTTACTGTAGAGATTAAGGATAACCTAGATATAAATGAAGGTGGTCCCATTCATTTTGATTGTCGTGTTGAACCTGTGGGAGATCCCACGATGAGAATAGATTGGTTCCACAATGGCAGGCCTTTTGCTACAGGTTCTAGAGTACACATGCTTAACGATTTCGGCTTTATTGCCTTGGATATAGATTATATTTATGCAAGAGATTCAGGAGAATATACATGCCGAGCAACTAATAAGTGGGGCTCAGCCACAACAACAGCTAAAGTTACATGCAGCACGAAACGTGATATTATTTTAGAGTCCCAATTACCACAAGGAATGAGTGGTGAAAAAATTAAAGAACTAGAAAAGGGACGTGTGAGCGATGTTCCTAAGGAAGAACCTGTTATAAGCAGTCCTCCTAAATTTATTACACAAATTCAGTCGCACACTATTGAGGAATCTGAATCCATTCGCTTTGAATGTCGCGTAGAACCAAAAGAAGATCCTAAGCTTCGTATTGAGTGGTATAGAAATGGTAAATTACTACCCTCTGGCCACAGATTCCGCACAGTATACGACATGGGCTTTGTATCTCTTGATATATTATATGTTTATGCGGAAGATTCTGGTGAATATGTTTGCCGAGCTGTAAATGACTTTGGAGAAGATTTTACAAAAGCTACCGTGTCATGTAAACGTAAGTTTATTTTCTTTTTCATTCCTGTTATAATATGTTTGTTATTCACGATCATAATATTATCCTATTTACTAAATACAGAACTCCCAGACATTATTTTACAAAACCAAGTACCCAAAGGCATGAAGAAATCCGAAGCATTGACACAAATGGAAGCTACAATTAAAAAATACACCTCTGAAGTATTTCTTACTGAAGATGACCTTTATGACGTTGACAAAAAGCAACCACCAAGATTTGTAACACAAATACAAAGCCAAACAACATTGGTCGAAATGGAATCAACAAAATTTGAGTGTCAATTAGCACCAGTTGGTGATCCGAACATGAAAGTTGAATGGTTTTTCAACGGCAAACCTTTATTGCACAGTAAGTATCAATGTAATAAAGATTAAAATTATATAATAATATCATTAAAGTTTAATATTTCATAACTGTCTGTCTGTACTTCATCATCACATCATTTTATTAAAAGATGCAAGCACGCAACAGGCTGTGCAACAGGCTGTCCTACAATACGTATAGCGGTGTACGTATAGTATTGTATAACGGTGTCTTGCACGTGACAACGGTAGTGGATTTAATTCGTGTGGAATTGTGGGACTTATTTTTAAATTATTTTCATTCCTCGCTTTAAAAAGACGAAACGCGGCATAGTCGTCTACCACTCAACGATAGAACTATCACGAAGAAAGTATATTATTTATTTATAACTCTATTTGTAAATCTACACATAAAGTGATTAATATAATATCAATATTTTCAGAAAACCGTTTCACTCCAATATATGATTTTGGATATGTTGCAATGAACTTTGGCTGGGTGTATCCTGAAGACAGCGGTGAATATTTATGCCGCGCTACTAATCTTTACGGTATGGATGAGACAAAGGCTGTAATTAAGACAGCTGGTAAACCAGGCATCGTTTACGATTCTCAGCTACCTAAACATATGAAGAGTATTGAGAAAATAAGAGAAATGGAAGCTTCTTGGCAAGTGTAAGTATCTATTAATTTATAAATAAATTACATTTTAAAAGTCATGTACATTATATGTATTTGTTATGGTTTAGAGTTATTTGTATTATAAAATTTTGTTAATAACACAGAGCACCTGAGCAAGCTGTTGAAGAGACTAAACCACGATCAGCACCTGTATTTGTTAGCCGCCCGGAACCAGTAACCGTTGAAGAAGGAGAATGGGCAAGATTTTGCTGTCGTGTTACAGGTCATCCAAAGCCCCGTGTAATGTGGCTTATAAATGGAAATACAATTGTTAACGTAAGTCCAGACTAGTAGAAATTAATTTACTTCTTACGTTACATTGATTTAATCTGTTACACGCTTATTTCTTATGATTCCAGGGCTCTAGATATAAGCTAACATATGATGGAATGTATCATCTTGATATACCAAAAACTAGACAATATGATACTGGTAAAATTGAAGTAATTGCCCGAAGCTCAGTAGGAGAGGCATTAGCAACGACCGAACTTAAAGTTATCCCGAGACACGACGATTATAGAGGTGTTCTGAAAAATGCACCAAGACGTAAGTATTTACACTTTTACATGATACACGTAGATCACGTTTTCTAAGCATAAAAAGCTGTTCTCTGTGCTTGTAATTTACCAAATCTGTCTGGAAGAAAAAATAAGGCTTTTTGATTCTGCTGCACTAACACAGGTCCACAAATCACGCACACTCCACATTCGCTTTCGCACAGAAATCCTTTGCTTCCTTAAGTCCTCTCCTTCAATTCACCTATGCGAAGATCTGCTGCTATTCACCTGCTTCTACTGCCTTAGCATCGGAATTTGAAAAAGGTATGTTTTAAAATTTTACTGAGAATTACATTAAATTTAATATTATCTAATGAAAAAAATCGTTATACAGCTTGGTATGATGAAACAACTCAATATCAACGCAATGAAACCGAGTTAGAGAAAACATTCGAAGAAAGACAAACTATGCAACGGCAGGGAGTCATTGATCATAGACCTGAATTAAAATCAAAGGTAATTAAAGATTCTGAAACTGAATGGCAACAAACAGTAAAGAAGAAGAAGAGTGAAGAATACTATAATAAGCTTCAGGAGCTAGAGAATGAACAAATTGTTAAAGAAAGTAGATTAAGAGAATCATCACATCAATATGCCATCCCTGGAGAGAAAGTAACTAGCTCTTCAGTGGCCAGAAGTATGGCACAGAAATATGAAGATAATTTGTAAGTAACTTTTATATTTTTAATTTTACGTGTTTATTACCATAAAACAAAATTTTTAATATTTATGATAAAATTTAATTTTAAAATACTTTTTTAGGGAAACAGAAGAAGTAGTTGAAAAGCAAACCCAAAGTAAAGTACAAAAGCCTAGAATTCCTGGACCTTCAGAATCAACTGTTCATGGCAAAGAAGTGCATGTTGCAAAACAGAAACAAATTCAAAAAGAAGTAGTTGGGGACACTGAAATAACACGCAAAATAACATCTACAGAAACAACTGAAGTAGAACATAAGGCACAAACTCAAGAAAGGGTGGTCGAAGGTCCAGTTAAGCCTAGTATACCACCTGTGTTTACCAAAAAAATGCAACCCTGTCGCGCTTTTGAACATGATCAAGCAAGATTTGAAGTAGAATTTGACGGAGAACCATTACCAACAATAAAATGGTATCGTGAGAATTTTCCAATTAAAAACTCACCTGATTTCCAAATTCACACGTTCAGTACCAAGTCTATATTAATCATTAGGCAAGTCTTCATTGAAGATTCTGCCGTCTTTGCTGCTGTAGCTGAAAACAGAGGAGGTACTGCTAAATGCAGCGCTAACTTAGTCGTTGAAGAACGAAGACGACAAGGTAGAGGTGGCGTTATTCCACCTAGCTTTACGTTAACAGCTCAAAACGTTAACGTTACTGCAGGACAACTGGTAAGATTTGACACCAAAGTTACTGGAACTAAGGCTATTGACGTCTATTGGCTAAAGAATGGAAAGAAAGTTCAACCAGATATTCGAAACAAGATTTTGGAAGAAGATGGTACATACACTCTCCTCATTTTAGAGGCCTTTACTCAAGATTCTGGTAAATACGAATGCGTTGCAATCAATAGTGCTGGTGAAGCGCGTTGCGATGCTGAATGTGTCGTGAATGCTCCTGCTACTAAAGATAAACCAAAACCTCAAACTAAGGCTGCTAACTCTCCGCCAGAAATTATTGAACCTTTGAAGGACAAGGTAGTAACTGAAGGCCAGGCTATTGAATTCAGTTGCAAGATTGTTGGCAAGCCAGTACCTACAGTGCAATGGTATAAGGGAGAAAAACTGATTAAGCCATCTAAGTACTTCCAAATGTCTAGAACTGCAGATGACTATACTCTACGTATATCTGAAGCTTTCCCTGAAGATGAAGGCGACTATAAGTGTGTCGCTTATAACTCAGCAGGACGAGTGACTGTAGCTGCGAAGCTTAAAGTAACGCAGCCGGACCAGGCTGACAATTTGCCAAACTTGACACCGCTGCGTGACATCGTTGTGTATGAAGGCCAGCCTGCGCAATTTAAGACTCAAATAACAAGCAAAGTTAAGCCTACGATTCAATGGCTCCGAGAAGGAGCTCTTATACCAGAGACGCCTGATTTTCAAGTAAGTATTTGATCTTTCTTTAATTTTATAATATAAATTCCTTAAAGGCATTACATAAAAACTGCAAAGAAATCCTATTTTAAAAAATCGCAATGATAATTAATTACCAGTATACAGTGCATATACGGAGGCCTATAGAACTTGATATTAAACATTAACAAACATTTTTAGATGATTCACGAGGGCAACAACGCAGTCCTGCTGATTGGTAACACTTATGAAGAGGACACTGGTACTTTTACCTGCCGCGCCACCACCGCCGCCGGCCAGGTCGAGACCTCGGCAAAACTAGTCGTCAAAAGTAAGACATAGATACAGGCAGCGAGCTCGCGTCGCGCACTTTAATCCATTAATGTAGTGTTTCTTTGTTTCATCTCTATACCTCAATGAGATCGGGTGAAAACTACTACTTAACTCAGTTGACAAGCGAATAAAAGCGAACATATACGGCATCACACAATCGTAGCGGTTCCCGCAGTAACGTACCCGCCCGCTTCCTAGACCTCGCGTGATCTCAAGTCGTGGCGATATGACGCATAGACTGATATGAGCACCTAGCTTCTCACAATGTCCATTCATGATACCGTCACCGCAGAGAACTACAGTGTCTCGAGCGATATTCAATAACAGCGCTCGCTAGTGGTTCAGATCAGTTCAGTTGTAAACATAACTTGGTAGTATACTTTGCGCGATACTGCATCTAACATTGCTGTACATAAAAGCTTTTTGTGTAAATAGTCCTATTCAGCCAAGCCGACCGCACCAGGGAGCTGTCAGCGTCGAGCGAGGAGCCTCTCTGTACTGGACACACGTGACATGTGATTAACACGACACACGAACTATTCTACGGCTGTTTTGTTTTGCTTTACCGCTACGATGTTTACTAAATGTACTTGTTTATCGATTATTTTTTGTATAGTAGAACACATTACGTGATACACTAGACGCGTCTTTTGGCGTACCGTCAAATGTATTTTTCACCCAATACTCTCTCGTAATGTAAGCCTGCACTAAGTTTTTCCGATTTATTTGGCCTTATTAACCTTAAAAATGAAAATTTAAAACATGCTTTCTGTGTTTTATTGAGATCCCATCTAAAACTCATGTAACGATCTCAATCTACACCATCAAGTATACCATCATTTAGAATAAAAAAATAAATGTAACAAGATGTAAATGAAAGTGGGACTTGATTGAAATTGTGTGACTATCGAATTTATCATTAAAGAAGATCTCTTACCGTAGACATTTTAAATTTATTAAGTGAGTAATTTGCAATCAAGTCCTAGCTTCAGCTTTCTCCTCAAGCATGTATCATTGTTTGTACTATTCAGTTTCATTTTCGCAATTAGGATCCGTCTTTAACACGCACGCAGGCTGCGGTGTGATTGCCGTCATCTAATGTCATCTAACAGCTACGACTAATTTGTCAGTGTCACGTCACACGGGTATTCCACGCGAGAGGGCCCGCGCGGTAGGTGCCGCGGGCCTCGGGTGGTTCGTTCTCGAGAACGCGACGTTTGTCAGTCAGACAACAACCGTTAAAATCGTTGCTAGTCAACTCTATTCCGCTGTCAACTATATTTACAAAGAAACATATTAGATTAACGTCGACCGCGCCTGCGGCGTCGAGCACTCCTTTAAGTTCGCACGCACTACTTGCCTTGCCAGTTTCTATGTTTTGACAAAACACTGCCGATGTTGGTGACCTAATTAATGTTTTCTGCAAGTACAAATCCGAATTGAATGAGATTTTTTTATTAGTTTAACGTTACAGTGATCTTTAACTTAGTTTGTTTTAAGTGCACGATATTGTTAAAATTAAATTGTGTTGTATGTTTCACCTAATTGTAATAAGTTATTAGGCGTGACAGTATTTTATCACTTAATATTTTAGTGCCTACCTATCCATATTTAATAATATATTTATGAAAAAAAATCTTTTGTATGTTACCTTTATGTGAAAACTGTTTAATAAACGCTATAAATTAATCATTTCGCATTTTTCTACACACAAACATACACGGCAAGCAAACAACCCGACTTAGTGTTACCTAGTTATTTCGATTTAATATTAAATAGCGATCGTTAAATATTTATTTATATTACTCCACAATGCACTGACACTTAGTGCCGGAGCTGTCCATCAAAACTTAACTGCCCTAAAAACTGATTACGTATTGAAGTTGCTTTCACGATGTTGATGGATGGCGAGGTCACTACAGTTGCTTTATATCATCGACTGGCACACCTCTATCTAAACCTCTATTCTATTCATGCCATTGAGAATTTAGTTTTAATATGCCATAGTTTTTTTTCTTTTGCTACTGTTGTAACTAAACAGTTAATTAACTACATATACTCTAATACAGGTTTGTTAGAATTTTAGCATAGATTCATGTTAACTAATTTGAATTTGACATTTTGGGGATTTTGGGGGGGTGATATTTTTTATTTCCTTCATAGGATTCTAATTGATTGATATAGAGGTATTTACAAAAAAAATAGTTAAGGGCATAATAAAAACGTTTTGTAACACCACACACAGCACATCAAATAGAAATAAAAAAAAACTTACACCAATACACTAAAATAATACCTACTTTTTGGAAAAAAAATGAAGCAGAAAAAAAATAAAGTCAATACATTGGCGGTACCGTACTAGTTCCAGCTACAGTATGTAAGTATGTTTTGTAAGGTAAGTAACCTTTTAAAAATCATTATTACTTATAAAAAAAGTTATATCAGAAGAAAATCACTACTATTATATGTTAAGCTAATAAAATAATTGAATTAATAAATTATAGAAAAGACCTTTACATATGTATATTATTATTATTATCTTCATTTTTAAAACTTATACATCTATAGTCTGTGAGAATTTAAATTGGCGGCTGTTGTAAATATTTTGACAGTTTAACGTCAGAATGAATAACAAATAGTAACGACAAAATGCAATACGCGCATAGCAGTTTATTAAAAATTCAAATAAATAATAATTACAATATAACATTATAAGTTACTTTTAGATATTATGAAAATTATTTACAAAAACTATTTATATGTACGTAATGTTCGTAATTAAAAGAATTCGTTTTAAATAGTTCCGTTTAATAATTATGTTATTATTGCAAAAGTAATAATATTATAAATACAAAAATATTACTCAAAATGACGTGTGTGCAAGTGATTTTAAAGTGCTCGAGTATCAAAAGTGAATTTAAAGTGTCATAGTTCATTAATTTGTGAGGTTATGAAACACATAATTTACGTACGCTTTAAGACGCTGACCATATGGCAAGTTATATTTATTTTTATTTCTTTTATTCTCTGAAAGATCTTGAAAGATTTATATTTTTGTTACTTACTATAAACTTCATTTTAATAATTATGACACAGATTAAAATAAATGTATTTCATATGTTAGAGCAGTTCATATATCTTTATAAGTGAAATGCATATTTTAAAAAAATACCAAAGAAAGAATTAAGAAATTGAATATTATATTATAACTAGTGGCCGCCCGCAACTTACGTGAACTATAAAATGTAAAATACCATTTATTACTTCCCCGTGGGAATTTCTAGAGTAATAGGGCTGAGTAAAGATCTATTATATAGCTAAATTCATATATAACAGTAATTTTTGTTACTTGATATTTAAACATATTATATTATTATTTATAACATAAAAGTAATTCTTCTCTCCTTGTTCTATACATGCTTTGGCATATTGAATCCTTTTTATGTTAATAGAATGAAATAAACATTTATATGACCAAAAATATATTAAATGTATTTACTCACATATTATACATTCGAATTTGTACTCTATTGAGTATTTAGCAAAAATATTGTTTTAGTATCATGACGTATTCCGCATATAGCAGGTTAGGCAGAGGGAACCTAGTCTTAAAACACTCTGTTCCTCACTTTCTATTATTCGTTTTCAAGGTAAACAAATGAAAATAAATCATTCCCCTGAGTGGGAATCGAACCCAAAACCATAGCGTTTACAGGAGAGCTGCAGCGCCAGGACGGTCTCAAGAATATTTGTATTAAAATTTGTTAAGCGGAAGAGTTTTATTGTTTATTTGTTTATTTAATCGCTAAGATCTCTGGATCTACTAGTCCGATTGACTTTTTTTTTGTTTTGTATGAAAGGCTCATTTTTGCGCGTGCGCTTGAAAAATAGCTCAATATATGTAAGTACATTGTATGATGAACATATTATATTTAATTAGTTTTAAAAATAATTTAAAAATAAATGGTAAATGGTAAGATATTAGAACAAGTGAATGAAGTGGTATACTTGGGAAGTATGT
>DVQK01000019.1:0-20961 GCA_018231685.1 Heliconius clysonymus
AAATAAAAAATTCCACTTGCAAACCAAGAACATAAATCATTGTTAACTCACGTAAGCTACTAGACTAGCCAAAGCGAATGCATACTAAAATAGTTTACAACACTACGAGTATGTTTAGTTCAAAATTCAAATATTTAAGTGAACTTGGTGTTAGAAGGTACTTAAAAATTATAATGACTTTGTCTATATATTAATCTAAATTTTCAAGTGCTTATACATATACTGCTTAATTTAAAGCAATGGTTAATGATAATGGCTTTCCGCGGCGTTAAGTCCCACCACCTATCATGTATTCATCATCATCATTGAGGCCAGTCGTGGCGCAAGTTGAGAGTTTTTAGGCTCGATTCGCACTTGAGGAAACAAAATTTTTATTTTTTTCAATTTTCTCGCTCAAGTAATGACGCCAGTCAACACGTAATTTCTCAAGAATTCGGTAGCAAATCGGCAACGGATGTGTTTAAGACACTTGCGTTCTACGAGGTTCCTTTCACGAGGTTTTCAGTTATATATATACATATATGATTTTCTCGAGATTATTTGAAATAATGTAGGTTGTCAATAATAAAAATCAATTTTATTATCACACGAAAGTCACGCGCAAATAATCTCACACACCTCACAAGGGATGAAAAAAATGGTATCAATTTGTAATAATAATATGTGATATCAGTGAGAAGATACGTTATGATGACAATGGGCGTCTAATATATTGGCAGTATTTCTCGCTTTAGCAAATTGGAATATCGAGTATATTCCAATATACATGTCTACTAGTATTATAAAACTGACACGCTTGTTTGATTGAACGCTCTAATCTCAGGAACTATGGTTTTATTTATTTTTTTTTGTATTAGATTGTGAATTTATAGAGGAAAGCTATAGGCACGTTGATCGTGTCTATTTTACTTATTTATAACTTAAGATCCCGCTACAAAAATCTGCAGGAATCTGTTTTTTTTTATGTAAAATATTTTTTTATGACTATGGTAGTAGAATAGATTACACCATGGTTTCCTCGCAAAACTTTGCCGCATTAATCATTTTTTTAAATTAATCGTTTTTTTTTTAATAAATTGTTGGTACATGTTGTTTTAGTAAGCGAATAATTTAAAAGAGAATTATGTTACTCTAAACAATTTATATACATTTCAGATTTGTTCAGAGATCAAACAAAATATTTTACCCTGAGCTTAGGTAGGTTATGCGATCGCTTAAAACTCAAATACAGGCATTTCAATTCCAGACACATAGACAGGGTAGCTGCAGGCTAATATGTCTAACATATCGAAACTTCGAAACTATGCCTTTTGCACACGTTAAATAGAAAGTTGTAACTGTCTATATTATTATCAATTTTACTTGCTTCGCTTTACGCTGAATCCCGCGTGCGACAAGTTAGGCAAAGGAAACTAGTGTTAACGGTACGACACTTTGCTCACTACTTTCTGCCCATATTTTCGAGAGATTTCTTGTTGAGTGATGAAACTCTAGGTGTGATGTATGCGAGATGCAACATGAAATTAATAATATTAACTATGTTTTTCTAGCAAAACCAATCCCAGTTTTGTGCTTTCAATACGCAATGTTTCGAATTCAGTTGGAAAATGAAGAAAAAAATGTATTAGACACAGCACTTTATTACAGTAGTTGAAATTGTATAGTTCAAGTACTACAAGTTTAATAGGATCAACTAAAACTAATATAGCGGCGTTGAGTTCCGCCATTCAACTCCTAATATTTTCAGAATTCCTCGGAAAGGTGTCTTAACGGAAATGAAGTGTCTTAACATTAGGTTCGCCAGTTTCCTCTGTCTACGCTACTATGTGCTGTATAGATCGTGATTAAAACAATACAAAAACTCATATATTAAGTAAACCCTAGAAGTTAAAATGACCTTATATTTGATTTACATACTTTAATTGAAGTTTAAGTTTTGATTTTGTTCATATACGAAGGAACATATATGAAAGAGGTAATATAAATAAACTTTGCTAGAATT
Source organism: Heliconius clysonymus (assembly GCA_018231685.1). Lineage (NCBI taxonomy): Eukaryota > Metazoa > Arthropoda > Insecta > Lepidoptera > Nymphalidae > Heliconius > Heliconius clysonymus. The sequence continues at coordinate 2,003 of DVQK01000019.1, forward strand.
ATAAATTGAATTAGTACAGTTTGAGATAAGCCTGCTTTTAGTTTGGGCAATTTCGTTATGTCAAAATGAAATGTATCGACCTATTAAATTTTGGAGATATTTCGGGATTTAAATGGTGGAACTCAACATAGCGCTTTATTTTGTTACCAGAACAAACACATGAAAATATTATATAATATTTTTAAAAGAGATTCATGAAATAAAACAATTGCTCAACCAAATTCTATAATAAGTCGCGCCTTTGACGAAATTGAATTGAATGCATTAATGTTAGTTCTGGATAGATTGAAATTAGAAAACTATTGAAATGTCACTATTATACCGTTTGCCCCTATTTCCACCGCGTATTAATTATTTCTAAGTATAATACATAGATACTGTAGTATTTGGAGCTCCGTTCTCTCTGACTGCCGTATAGGAATACAGTGCTAAATGCAAATATAATGTGGTATTCTTAATCAGTTCATTGGTAAGTTCGAAGTAATAGTTTACTTTAAAATTGTGACTTTTAGGAATATTGGTATATATTGATAGAACTGTATGTTTCGCCAGTATTATAGAGTTTCTAAAGAATAGCTTTGATAGTTAATCAATTATTTAAATTTTATTTAAAAAAACGTATAAAAAATTGACTTCTGGGAATACAATACGCGACGCTGGCATAACGTAATATCTCCAATTCAGGCGAAAACAAGAAAAAAAATACAAACTTACTTGAGCAATCTGATCGAATCTTCCAAACAGTTCGTTCAATGTCTTCACGAGATCCGAGGCAGAGAGTCGCTCTGAAAGCGGAGTGAAGTTCACTATGTCAGCGTACAATATGCTTACGTTGTTGTGCCTTTGTACGTGCATCTCGTGGAAACGTGTCTGTTTAGAGCTGTCGGCGCACACGCTGGCCATTTTGAGCATTATTGAACGTTTTACCTGTAAAAGAAATAAAATATGTGATATTTATTTACATAAATAGCAACCATCGTTGCCAGAGATTCTGATTTTGACGGGATGTCCCGGTTTTTAGCCCAAAAATTAAATGTGCCGATCATGACAAGCGTAGCCCCGCTTGTCACGGATTATTCCACGTATTGTGAGAAATCTTTTTTTTTATTACTTTAAGATTGTAATAAGTTACTAATTAGTTCATAAAAATAAAAATAGTTATATTTATAATATACGTAACTTATTCTGAACATTTAACTGCCTTACATAAAGTAAACCAAAACAATATCGTGTAAGTATAGTGTGACCATTTTCTATTAAAAAACATTTAATATTTATATCTATCACCAAATTATATTTAAAACTCAAACAAATGGATGAATAATTAATTTAATCTTTATTTTTTTAAGAGAAAATCTGGCGACGCTGATAGAAACCGTCGTGGCGCAGCGGCATTGTAGCGGTATTGATATGGAATCGATTAAAGTGATGTAATACAGATAAATGGTATTTAACTCAATAAGATTTTTTCGATTCAAATCAGTACCTTCTTCCTGAGATAAGTGGCATTCAACCAAGCAAACTCTTCAGTTGATTAGATTAGTATATATAGACGTACTTCAGTAAAAATAAAGATGTTATTTATCTGTTTTTATTTTATCTTTCAGACTAAATTCCGCACATAGCAAGGTAGGCAGAAATAACCTGAAACCCTAGTGTATGTTTATAATTTATAAGTAAAATTTGAATCTATGACCACGACATATCAAGAAGTTCAGTCAGAAAATGTTCAAGCACGCCACAGGGTCAAATATAAATATAAATAATGAAAGAAACAAAAGAAACTCACGACTTTGGTTAGATGAGAAAAGTATATAAAAGTTTTCCTTTTAAGCGTGATTAAGATGTAATCCATCATAATCTCGCAATACCAAAACAGAATAAGCTAGCTCCAATAGATTTTATTACGTTGGCAGTTTTTGTGACTGTTTTGTAAATCGAAATAAATACTATTGAATAATAATAAAAACTGAGCACATAGAATTGAGGCCAGTTGCGACTCAGGAGCACAAACGTCAGTCGCACGTTTGTGGCCGACCCGTAAACCCGACGGTTTATGGGTTCGATTCGCTCTGGTAACGTAATAAAGCGCGGCGATGATTTCCGCCACTAAACACGCAATGCATCATGAATTCGGCGGAAAGAAAGGAAAGGAAGTGTCTTGATGGGGAATGGAGTGTGTTACCACTAGGTTCCCAGGTTCCCTCTGCTTACCTTGCTGTGTTAAGATAAGAATTCACTATGAAGCTAAAAAACTGACACGGCCGCTGGTAAAAACTGGTAAACTATAAAACTTAACATAAGTATTTCACAGAATGAGATTTATATTCACAACCATTGTATTCAGTGAGACTCATATGGTTATCTTATTTAAAATAAATAAATAAAGTAGTCACTCTGTTAAACGCACACAGCATTATAGGCAGAGGGGGACAGACACTCCGTTCTCCGCTCATTTTCCACCGAAATCTGGAGGCATTGCGTGTTGAGTGGTGCCGCTTTGCCTCGACACCAGAGTAAAGTAATGAAAATATAACTTTAAATAAATATTTAATTTCCGTGATTGGGGGTCGAACCCATAACCAGTCGCGTTTACAGTCACACACTTGTGCCCCTGTGCCACTACTGGCCTATTATAATTGTTTTAATTCTGTAAACTTGAGAATAAGATTTTTTTCTTAGATTTTTTTCTTATGTTATTAATGTAAAGGTAAATAATATGTAAAGGAGTTCAATAAATTGAACGCCATATAAAATAAAATAGCAATTATACATAAAGTCAAAATTGGTAACGGGTTACGAAAAACCTTTAGATTTTTTAGCTTTACAGTGGGTTCTCCATATATGGAGAACCCACTGTAAACCCTGCTATAGCAGGATAGGCAGAGAGAAGCTAACATTAAGACACTCTGTCCCCCACTTTCGCCGATTTTTCGAAGGACTGTGTATAAATTGCCGGACCTCATTGCTGTTTTTTGGCCTTGGTATTAGAGCGAAGAAATGGAAATGTTAATAAATAGTGTCCCCGAGTGGGAATCGAACCCACAACCATCGCTTTACAGTCACACGCTTGTGCATAAATGTCATCATCCATCTTTTAATTTCTCTTTTTTTCCTTCACGCTTTTTCCCACATAGAAGGGTAGATAGAAACATAGTGTTAAGACACTCCATTTCCCAGTTTTTGGTACGTTACGATCAGATTTTATATACATATTCTGATTAACAATAGTGTCAAATTAAATAATGAACTTCATTCGAAGATAATTTTCTTAATCCAGTTACATACTAGCGCCTTGTGAGTTATCTTGAGCAAATAATAATTTGTACTAATTTTGTGCTAACGAAAATTGCTTTATTTTCATATTTACGAGTATAACATGATAATTGCGGTACAAGGTTTCACTTCGAGAATTTTTTATCATTAGAATTTCAATGTATGTATATTTTATAATATGTTACAGGAAAAAAGGATGATACCATCGTGACGCAGTGGAACATCGCGTAAGTGTAAAGCCACGGTTGTGGGTTCGATTCTCACTAGGGAAATGAGTAGACGAAGCGCAGTATCACGCAATTTCATAACATTTAGCGGAGAGCGGAGATCGGAGTTTCTAATGTCATATTACAGCGTGAAGCAAAAAGAAAACATATTATGTAAATATTATAATACAGGTATCACGAGATTTTATATCAAAATATATTTTTCAAACCGCTGATCTGTGAACTTTATCAAATGCCACATCTATTGATGTTATGTTTACTATAATATCTACATATATCGAATTATTTATGTCTGGCTTACAATCTATAGGTACACAAGGTCTTTAAAATTTTATTATATTTTAAAGAGCTATATATTGTATTTACAGTATTTTATTGAGGCCAGTCGTGGCGCAGAGTACAGCTAGCGACTTTAAGCGCGAGGGACGCTCAGGTTGTGGGTTCAATTCAAACTCGAAAAAAAAAATATTAAGTATTTTTATTTTCCTGTTCTCGTAACGTGGCAAAGCGCGGCGTTGAAATATTTCTAGAATTTCCTTATTTCCTTAGGTTATTTCACTAGGTTGTGCGGAACGCAGCGAGAGTTAAAAAAATACGTTTTCCATTTCGATGTAACCTGGTATTAAGTTAATATAATTCAAGTTACTTCTAGAACTTAGAATGTGTCATACTCATCTCTTAGTGTCTATTTGATCGTAGACCTACCTGCTACTAGCTTCCTAGTAAATAATAAAAAAAACGTTTTGGATAAATCCTATAAAATTGATATAATTTACTGCCTTCGCTATAACAAACACTTAACAGTATAAGGCTCCATATATTTTGATCATCTTCTCTTGTTGCCGGAAGGCGGCCTGCCTTTACTCACGTATACTTGACATTTGCATGACCAATTATATATGAGATTGTTGACCTGAACCGCGTCATAATTACGTGCGCTTATTAGGTGAGATTTCTACGTATTTGATGACTAAGATGTGTCTCAGTCTTTTCGTGTTTTTAAATAACAAGAGAGGCAATAAAATCCTAATATTAAAACACTTCGTTATCCACATTCTGCTGAATTTTCGACACAACGGCATCAAATACTAAAATATTTTAATAATAATAAGCAATGTGGATATGAGACTGATTGCATATGTATTGCGATGTTTTGAGTTGAAATCCAACTAAATAAATTATATAATATTATACAAGGTATAGATTGCAATTTCGTTTGTGTGATAATCAAAACGTAAAATCTGGTTTTTCCCGTTCCCATATGATTTTCGGGAAGTCTCTTAAGCCCGTATTTATTATATAACTCTCAACTCTGAGATCGATCTTGAAATTCCTTTAATAATCTATGAATGGAAGCGGCATTTCAAGATCGATCCCAGAATTGAGAGCAATTTATAAATACGGGCCTTAGTGGACTCACCAAGGAGCCTACATGCCAAATTTCAGCATTTCACACCGCTCAATTTAAGCTGTTAATCATTGTGTTGTTAATCATTCACTCAGTAAGGGAAGAGTTTTCTTTACGTGGAAAAATATTAGATTATTCATTGTTTGGTTAAAGAATAGTGCGGGTTAGTCAGTTTAAATAAATAAAAAAGCCCCACTGAGTTTCCTGCGTCGGTTCTTATCAGGTCTAAGCCGTAATCATAACTTTAGTGAATCGGTTGTTAATTAATTGACATAAAAAAATTAAGTTAACTTTTTATTTTTAATAAAACTATTTGACTTTGGATTTAATTAAATTAAATTTGAATAATTGTTGTTTAAAAAAATAAGAAAGTGGGCAAAAGTGATCTGTCACTTGTTTTTCAATATATCCACGGAGTGAAGAGGAAGCAGCATCTATTTATAATTATGACTACTCAGTTTGAAGCTGAATTCGATAGAAATACCCCATAGATCGGATGTTTTTCTGATATCTAGGGACTCGTGATATTTTTGTTTTTCTATATAGGTACAAACGAGCGAGTCAAACCTTTCCAGATTACAGTAGGTTAAGGCTCGGCTCTTGGTCCGTTTCATTCAATGTAGTGCTAGGTACTGTTTTGGCTGTCATCCAAGACCAGACTCAATGGCTGATAAAGTATGCCGATGAAATACCAACCACATACGAGAACTGACAGATGCTACAGCATAAAGTGAACGTCTGGAAAGGTGTGCTTGCGGCGGTGTTAAATAACGTTCGATTCTGGAGGAATCGATCACGATATTCAACCTCGAATCCCGCCTATGTGATCGAAAACTACCGCCGAGTCAAGATTTATATATTTTTTTTAAATATAATTAGAGCGATTCAAAATCTAGAGAAAAATTAAAGAGAAATGGATTCAAATCTGGTTACGTACCAATTACTAAAAGGAATTCCAGTTTTAATATAAGTGTTTTATTAATAACCAGTTATTTAACCAAAACACTAGCAAATATCATGTAATCGCGTTTGTCGTAATTATTACCTGTTTTAAAACGGAGATAAAATTTATCCGTTTAATGACCCTTTAGTGATATAATAGTATCTAATAATAGATTTCATCTTTACATGGATAATAAGAATTAAGATAGTGTATTTAGGACTTAAGTCTTAAACTACGTAACAATTGATTATAACTTTCTTTAAACGCACAGCCACAGCGTTTCGCCACTCAACACGCAACGTTTGGGATGTGAGGGCTTACCAAATTTCGCTCTTTTTAAGGCTATTTTTTTTTAGATTTAACCACAAATGTATAGATTTCAGATTTATTCCTGAAATAGTATTTATTACCAGTAGATGCTGGCTGCCAATTTTCATAATTCTAGATCAATCGGAAGCACCCTATTAATTTTGATTACCTTTATAGTGTAGAAATACGCGTTTTTTGCAATATAAACGGCCATATCTTTTTCGAAGTAAATTTAGAAATACGTTTTTTTTAGGAAATCAAAGAACCACAGATCTGGGTATATGGAAAATGAATTTCAACTCGATATCTCCAAGCGCTCCTGAGATAAAGATTATTCACAGACAGATGGACAAAAAAGTGATATTATATAATATATTCCTTTTTGCTAAAAAGGTACGGAATCCTAAAAGTCGGGAACCTAAAAGTCCGTGAAATGTGATAAGTCAAAGCGAGGTGTTTAGTTCTGCCACTCAACACGCTACTCAAATTTAGATGGAAAATGGTAAATATTGTGTGTTGACGCTAGTTTCTCTCTAGCTATCTACCTCGCTATACGTGGGATACAGCATGAAAATGAGAAAAATATTTTTAAAATGTAATAGTAAAACACAATATTTAAACTATTTGCGTATTTTAGTACACGAACCGGTGTAACGACAATGACCCAAATGGTCATGTCTGGGTCTCACGTACACAGTTGTTCACAATGTAATGTATACGAGTACTTATTGTGTCGAGAAGTAGCGTTAATTCTTTATTTAGCTGTAAGAAGATAAAATAAGCATTTTTTTTATGTATGATAGGTTCACTTAAAAGATTTTGATATATGTTTACAGTTTTCATATTGTAATTTGGAATATTCTTAATGTATTTTAATATATTCAATTCTGTAGTAAGCATAGTGACCGACATGTAATAGGAACGAGAAATAAAATTAATCTAGAAATAATAAAGACATCTTTATTATTTCTATATATCATAGAGCCTGAGTATGTGTGAATAAAAAAGTTTGCAAGTTATTTAAATATTGCCATATTTTTAAGTAACTGTAATAACAACAATAACAAGTAAAGCCTATTTCAGTTTTCAAGAATATTTAAAGCATATGGATATATATACGGAATTAATATCAATTGAATCTTATGCAGGATAGCTACCAATCTGTGTAATAATAAAATTGTAAAGAGATTCCTCTCTCTGGAGTCCTAGCCATTGACGGCCTGGGCCCTTGTTCCACTGTCGGAAGAGTATGTTCTAATATGAAAATAAAGTTGAAATTCTTATATGAAAATAATGTTCTTATATGAAAATAAAATTCATATTTAAAAATGTAAAATGTATTTCTCTTGGATAATGAAAATGTGTATTGTTGTTTGACTTAAGAATATTTTTAATTTAAATATGCTATGATTATCAGTTGAAGTTGAAGCCAGTCGTGGTGCACAGGCTGTGGGTTCGATTCCCGCTCGATGAAACGAAAGATATTCATTTTCTCGCCCTGGTGTCCAAGCAAAACACGGCGTTGAGTTCCAGCACTTGACACGCAAAGCCTCCAGAGTTAACCGGAGAGTGGGAAGCGGAGTGTCTTAACACTAGGCTCCTACTGCCTACCCTGCCACATGCGGGATACAACGTGAAGCTGAAAACAAAGAAGTTGACGTTATGAATGGGAACAGTGTCTGATTGCTGCTCTCGTGTTGACAATGTGAAAGTAAAGGATTTCGAAATCGTGTGCACAGTGGATAACGGAGCATCTTAACACTAGGCTTCCTTTACCTTCTTGTGGTTAAGCTAAAACAATAATAAATTCAAAATCGAAGGAATATTTTTATTTACAAATAGACGATAATTAAAATATATACAAAGTTATTTTTGATTTACGAGCAACAAACGTTTAGTATTTATTTTAAATTGTCTAAAGTTTTTATTTTTAAATAATAAGAATTTACATAATCAATAAAAACCATCTTAAGAATTTTGCGAAAACCACAACTAAAGGACTAGATCCAAATTCCGACACAAAAATAACGAAAAATGCAAAACAAAATAAATAAAAAAAAATCCTAGTATTAAAAAAAAATACTCATTCACTGAATTCTCAAATCATATCTACTACAGGATATAAGAGTAAGGAAATGTCTATCGTAACTTCCTCCAGTGTGAACAGTATCAAACAGAATTTTTAAACAAACTTGTAATGTATCACACGGTCGGATTTAGGGTTGCTTTTAGTATTGTCCATTACTTTACCCTTACACTAGTATGTTGCTTGCGACTTTGCCTGCGTTAGTTAGTTGAAATTAAGCAGCGGTACAGCATCTGATTGGAAACACAACACTTTGGGGTTCAATTCTCACTTGAGGGAAATAAATATTTGCCTTTTTCTCACTCTGGTACTAAGACAAAGAGTTGCTTTAGGTTCCACTACATAACAAGCAATATTTAAAAAATTGGCCAAAAAGTAATGGACGGAATGTCTTAACACCAGGTTTACTCTGGCTCATGCTTTTATGTAACCTTCCTTCAGTATCATTGATGCTGTGTTCTCCAAGGCCAATCGAGATTTCCCCGTATACCTTCATTTGATGCAACTCTATATCAAACTAAAGTAAATTTATCCTATGCGAGGTAACCAGAGAGAAAAGAGCGTTAAATGCTACGTTCTCTACATATCTGTTCAGCCTCGTGCACTTTACCTCTTCATACATGTCCTCCGAGGGATCCTCATGCTTTTGAGGTGTTCTTTATCCAGTATCGTCGATACCGTGTTTTTGAGGGTCTTTGAGCTCTACCCGGAGATAGGCAGCTCATTTCATTATATTTTTATCATCTTTTTTATCCTTTTCTCCATATATCAATAAAAGTTTATATGTGGAACAATGGAACCAAACGCTATATCTTTTTTAATAACAGCGAAAGAAAATCTAAACACTTTAAGTACAAATCCATAATAATCACAAATAGTGCGATGAGTCCCAGCTGCGCAAGGACGACGTTTAGTTTATTTATTCTTCAAAAATAAATATTGTCCATTCTACATTCTGGTCAATCTTTTGTGATGATATATAGAAGCTACACGCTTTATCTCGTATATAGTAGTACAGACAGTGGAAACCTAGTATTAGGACAATCAACAATCAATATCTCGAACTTTGAGCGGAAATTGGAGAATGAAGTGTTTTAATACTAGGTTTCCTTTACCTATTCTGCTATAAGCGGGATACTGCGTGAAACTAAAAGAAAAAAATATCGATTTTTCTTATTTACAATCTAAAATTGGATAAGAAAACAATATTCAATAGAAAATTTCCGTATCTCGTTTACTTCCTACATCGTGCTATAAGCACATAATACAATAATCTATTTAATACAATACATATAATGTATTATATCGAGACACTCTTATCATATGCATGTGATAACGGAACCGGGTTATCGTGTGTTTATTTTTAAAAAAGTATTTGTTTACCTAACATGGTTGTTGTGAAAATTATCTTTATCTCAATCGTCTATTAAGGTCGTATTTGAGGTCGTAGTGGCGCAGGGGCAGAAGCGTGTAACTGTTACGTGACGGTAGTGGGTTAGATTATCAATCGAAGTAATTTATTATTAATAAATTAAATCAAATTAAATCAGCTTCACGCTGTATCCCGCACACAGCAGGGTATACACTGGGAACCCAGTGTTAAGACACTCCGTTTCTCACTTTCCATCGAATTCTGGAGGCATTCTGAATATAATTATTCATTACCTCGAGTGGGAATCGAAAACACAACCGTCGTTACAGTCACAACCTTGTGCCCATACGTCACAACGGCCTCGACATATAGATATTGTTATTAAAATGATAACGTAATTAGAACATGAATTATAATAAATGTGAAATTCTAGCGAGCGAAGCACCGAGCGGGTCGCTAGTATTCGATGCAACTTAGTATTTCTCATATGAGATACTATGTATGTTGTTAATATAACATGTATAAGTGCAATACAAATTGGTAACATTCCAAAGAGATATATGACTCTAGGTATGACTATATAATTGTCAGCTAAGAATTTAACTAATCCTATTATAAATAGATACATATTTAATTTCTATTGTTACTTATATTATTTGATTTTTAAATAATATTCAAATGTTATCTAATCATTTGTGCAAATGAAAATTAAAAAAAATACATCCTCAACAAGAAAATCAAAAATATTTCGTCACTTGGATTTTTTGACATTTTATCTCGCACACATTTCGTTCTTCACATTCCATCCGAAATCGAGATATTGCGTTTAAAACGGCGGAAATCAACGTTGCCTTCGTCTGTCAGATAAAGAAAATGAAAATATTGAAAACGAGTAGAAATTGAACCCATAAACATTTACGTCAGACATTACCCCACTGAGCAACGGTAGATAAGAAGTGATAATAGTTAATAACCTCAATAATTAGCATATCTCGATATATTTATTCCGCTATAGTGACGTATTGTGTAGTTTATGACCGTTATCATTATGTGTATTAGAATTGTTCATATTTTTTGTATACAGTTCTACGTGTACCCAGTCTGTACTAATGAAGCACGATGGTTGTAAGTTCGATATCCACATCCACAATTATTTTTGTTTTCTCATTATAGTAACAAGGCAAAGGCGTTTAGTTCCGATAGTCACACGTAATGTCTCGAAAATTCGGCGGATTCATGGAATGGAGTGTTTTCTTCTGCCTACTACGCTTTATATGGGAAACAGCGTGAAATTAAAATAAAATATATACCTAATCAAAATTTTTACAGCTATAAAGATAGACGTCAAAACCACAACTGTCGCGATTACAGTCGCACCTGTACTACGAGGGCACTACTCATTTATTAATAAGTTTCAAAATAATAGAAAACAACACTTTATATTCATTTAATTTTTAAATTTCTAATGTAAGAAACATTAAGAATTTTAAAATTACGTACGTGTAAAGTGTATACACGTTTTTTTATACAACAAATAACTTTATTTAAATAATATAGTAATTTATATTGTTAATCCATTATATAATTACTAAGTTATTTTTAAATTAAGCTAATAAAATATAATTCCATTGGTGCGGCATTACATAACTTGAGGTTATTTGTTTGTGTCGTTCTTATTCTTCTCGAACAAATATTATTGTATGACAATTTCATAGATAAACATATATCCAATACACTAAAAAGCGGAGTGTCTTACCTCTAGGTTCTACCCTGCATTGCATATTGAGTGACGGAACCGATCTTGCTATCAGAAACTGAACTTGCAACCGTCGCATTTACTGTCAAAAACTGTCGCACTGTGCCACGATGGCCCATAATATGTATATGTGTAACTTATTTATTTATATAGTAAAACACTTAATGCCGACTTATTAGCTATTTAGAATTCGGCATACATACATAATGATTAATTAAATAATTCTTACTATTAAATAATAATGAGCTAATTTAGGTACTGACAATGACGGTAAGCGCTATCCAATATGTTGAAAGCTTTACTAATACCTACATATATTAGATATAGTTAAGCGTTCAGTATATGAACAATATTGTTGAAAAGTTTAACTGTAAAGGCGGTGGTTGTGTGTTCGATCCCCAATTGGGGCAATGTTTATAGTTTTGTAAATAGTTCGCCGTCGCCGTCATGCTGCAGTGGCAGAAGCATGTGGTCCCACTCAGAAGAATTAAATATTTTATATTTCAATGCCTTGCATTTGTGTGAATGATCATCAAAAGTAGAGCCAATTTTTTTTTAAATAAAAATTGTTATTTGTCACCAACAAAAGAACTAAAATATAAAAAATTTATGAACTCGTCTAAGCCGGACTATCCACTATCTTCTAAACCGGACTTACATCGTCATTATTTTCATTCTCATCTGTTGTCTTAACTTAACTTCACGCTTTATCCCTAAGTCCGTCCGGGGTAGTCAGAGAGAACGGAGCGCCTAACGCTACGGTGATACGGTTTTTTATTCTTATAATTTTAATTCGAGCCACGAATATTCTCTTAACGTCGTAATGTTAAAAAAAAATAATCAATCAATCAGCTTCACGCGGTATCCCGCAGCAGCACACAGCAGGGTAGGTAGAGGGAACCTAGTGTTAAGACAATCCGTTCCCCACTTTCTGCCTAATTCTAGAGGCATTGCGTGTTAAGTTTTGCCTAGACACCAGAGTGATGAAATGTAAATATAAATTTAAGTAAATATTTCATCTCCTCGTGTGGGGATCGAACCCACAACCAGTCGGTTTTACAGCCACACTTTGTGCCGCTGCGCCACGACTGGCCTGGTCATAAAAATATTTAACCTAAATCAGTTAGTAAATCAACAGTGTAATTAACAAATGTATATCTGTAGCAATTCTTACATTGCATATATTTTTGCAATGTTCATTCAATCTCAAAGTGTCAGTAAAGTATGATCCTATCGGACAAATATTGCAGAAAATAGTTTTGAAATTAAAAAAAATATATATTACAATATAATTTTTTATTAATATTTCATTGTTTCATTTTGATGAATACACTATTATTCTGACCACATGTACAATGGGTTACAGCGAAACGATTAACTTGATGTAATAAAAGTCTATGCCATTCGCGAGTTCGCGGACTTCGCGGGCTACTGAATGTCTCGAAAATTGAGCAGTGCCTCATGAGCAGCGGAGTGTCTTAATATTATCTCCTCTTTTTGTATTTGTTATATGTTAAATGCAACGTGAAGCTAACATAAGGAAAGTAATTGAAAACATAATAAAATATAATGAAAACATAATATATATTATGAAATTAGAATATCGTGGCGTTATGAGATTGTCTGTCTTAGTTCCGATTCGAAGGGAGTTATATAAAAAAATATTTGATTCTCAGATCTGGTGATACAAAGCTCGGCGTTACATCTCGCCTTTCAATAAGCAAAGTCTGCAATTTTATTGTATTAATCATAACAATAAAAGATAACGTGAACAAGAAAATTCGAAAATTTATTGAGATAGTACACATATTCTTAGAAAACATAGGATAGATTTTATTAATTTAAATATATACGATACATAAAATATATATGCTTAAGCGAGCGAAGTCCCAGAACTCTAGAAAATATGCTAATATTTTGTAAGCATTAAATAACAGTTTCTTTCTGTGGCTTTGACCCCGTTGGCTATTAATGCTATATGGGCTATGTGTTTTTTACAATTATTTTCTTTTATACAAAAAAGGACTATTCAGCACAATAACAATTTTTCACCTCGAACCAGTTCATGAGATTAACGCGTTAAACCGAATAAACTCTTTTGCCGTACAATATATTAATATTATACGTAGATACGAACTATTTACTCAACTCTAACTTTATTTTGCACGATTCTTTATTGATTAATCAATGATATTTCTTACTACAAAACATACGTCATATATCAAAAGGTCGAATTTATACAAACATAGAAAACACGTTTATAAATGCGCATCCATGTTAATACAACGATGTAATTTCCATATTATTATTAATAATATTAAAGAAAAGAGATTACAGCCCCCGTACAAAACTAGTATATGTATACTACTACTAGTAAACAAAGAAATCGTTTTGTAATTATTGTTTATAAGCAATAAAGTGGCATTATACATTATATTAAATAAAATATAAAATATAAAATCCCATCAAATATATATATATGTAAAATGAAAGCCAAGTTCGGTTTTGAATAATGCTTCTTTCGTGACTTCAACGTGAAAGCAATCGTTTATAGGTACCAAGTTCTGTGTTCACTCGGTAAACAGTTCGAGCATAAAATTTGAAGTGATATTTCCTTGTATTGATAATACTTTCAATAGTGTCAAAATAGTCAATAAGTAGAATTCCCAATCGTCGTGCCAATCTTTTGATGCAGTAATGACGTTATTGCATTTTTTAAAAAATATAAGTTAAATAAGTAAATCAGTGTATGTAGAAAGACTATTTACAAAATTTTGAATGCTTTTAGTATTTCAAAAAGTACAAATACGTCATTCTATAACCAAATAAGGTAACGTATAACTTAATTGCGGAGGTGTGGATTCGAATCCGACTACGTTTATTTCTTTATTGTACGTTTTTAAATATTTAAATATGTTTTCTTCAGCAATAAAATATAATGTCACTAAAAACTGTAAAAATGAAAAATTGTAGTGCTAATCTTTATAAAACGAAAATAAATATATTTTAAGTTCTTTTTTCAATAATATTTGCTATGGCTTATTTCAATATACAGTAATATAAAAATGTTAAGCCTGATTGGTACCCGCACCGCTCGTAAAATACTTTCGGGACAATAGTCTTGTAATTATTGTTCTTAGGCAATAAAATATAATGCATTACAAAAATTTAAGCTGCTTTTTTACTAATTTATTAAAAACAATAGAGATAAAGATAAGATTTACGAAGAATTAGTTATAAACAGTTTGTGACTGATAAGGGATTAATTTCGATCGAGCGAAACTGTTCTGGGTTCGATTCCCACTAGGAGGGATAAAATATTTTCATATTCTCGCTCTGTTGCCGACAAAACACGCCATTAATAGAAAACGGAATATCTTAACACTGGCATCTCCCTGCCTATCCTGTTATATGCGGTACACAGCGTGAAACAAAAAACCAATACGACCTCGTTTTATAAATTATTTTATAAAAATAATTATTTAAACAGACATTTATTAATTAACAATAAAATATTCATAATAAAATAAATAATAATGATAATTACTTTACTTAAGCGAATATTATTGTTAAAACACTATTTTAATTATAATAATTATTAATTGCCATGGTGGCGCCGGGGCACAAGCACGCGACTATAAGCGCAATGGTTGTGGGTTCGATCCCCTCTCGTATGAAATATTTTATACTTTCATTTCCTCGCTTTGCTCACGAGGCAAAGCGCGGCGTTGAGTTCCACCACACAACACACAATGCCTCGGGAGTTCAGTGGCAAGTGGGAATCGCAGTTTGCAGCCCTAATGAGAACGGAGTGTCTTAACACTCTGGTTCTCTCCACCTTACCTGCTATGTGTGGGAATAAGTTAATTGCATAAATCTATACATTGCCATAGAAGATTACACAAGGTAAGTATGTATTTACTCCGCTTACACAACTACTTTAAATACAATACACTTTTTTATGATACCACAGTAGGTATTATATTACTTAGGTCTCGTTAGCAAAGCTCTTGCGTATTTCCACACGAGATGTTAATGCAATATCAAAGTTGCTAAACAGAGTCACAACTGTTAACGCGAATGCGTCTTTAAGCAACAAGTTACTTATAATCTAAAAAATATTAATATATATAAATACTTGGGTTTCTTGGAAGTGGTTAAAGTTTAAATTATGATTAAAGTTTAATTGGGTTTTAATAGTGTCGTTTAAGTTTTATAGTCGTTGTACTTTTTATAGTTTATACTAACATTATAAAGCAGAAAAGTTTGTTTGGTTGAACACCACTAATCTCAGGAAGTTCTGGTTTGACCTGATACTCTATTTAAATGTATTACATCACGTTAATCGATTCGATATGTCATATGGCGGAATACAACGCCGTATTATAATATGACGCTTCGTAAAGAAAAAATGTTAATTGATGTAGTTTATAAGTGTTCTTACTACTACTAAACGCCACGGTTATGGGTTCAAAGTATTTTTTTAGCTTATTGCAGAGTAGATAGATGAAGATCTACTGTACGAGTACAGTTAGAAAATTGACAATATATATTTTTTTAATCCTTATTCCTTACATAAAAAAGAATAATATTTTAAAAAGGTGGCTCTCCAAGAGTCATGGGCTTAAGTCTTGTTGCGTTAAAATTTTTATTTGTTCGAAGTTGAAGTGAGACGGAGTGTCTGAACACTAGGTTCGTTCTCCCTTCTATGTACGGGATATAAAAAAACAAAAATGTTATAGACTGTATTAGTGGCAATATGAAAATAATAAACATATTTACAATTTAATTTGGTGCAGATAATATTATTATAATTACTACGAAGTCCATTTGAAGTGATAATATAGATTTTATTTTCCTTTAAATACATAATTGTATTTATTTGGGCATAAGCGCTATCATTTTTAATCTCAATTAAATAAGATAAGGCGTTACTCATTCTCATCGTCGTATTATCTTGAACAGATCATGCAGACAACTTGACAAATACATCAAGTTTATACGTAAATACATATGTACAACAAAGAGAAGAAGTGACGTCTTCTTTTTATGTGAAAACGAGACAGGTTGTACGAGACGTCGAATATCTATTTATGGTTCAAATTCCATGTAACAAAAACATAGAGTCCTTTATAGATAAACTGCACTTTTTATACAAAAACACAGATCACTCGATTAAAAAGCTGTAAATATATATTTTTTTCCCAACAAAGTGACATTCTAGGCTCTATAAATTCATTTAGCTTAACTTGTAACCAGATTATAGCCAGAGAGAACGGAGCGTCAAATATAATATAATATATTTGATAACGTAAACAATAGAATTTAAAATTATATAATTTATACAAAATTAACATTTCTAGCAGGAAACCTAAATTTATGAAGCTATAAAGTTAACAAAGTACATAAAATACGTAAAATATAAACAAAATGCAACATTACTTGCCAAGCACTACTTGAATTATTGTTAATTTAAAATATTTGTTCAACTAACTAATTTAGCTATTAACTAATATAATATACTCTCTTTGATGAAATTTACAATAAAATAAACACTGTCTAAGATAAAATATGTCGCTCCCCACTTCGTTTCATGTGTGAATCATCTATATGCCGGCATCGTCGAGTAAACACGCAACCATAAGCATTCCACTGGTCGACTCGCGCGCACGTATACCAAAAGTAATAGTGGTACGCTTGCACCTCCTTGTGAGACCCCGTTTTACTTTCATAATGACATTGCACTGTGAGTGATAGTGATAAGAGTTTGTGATCATTGTGATATATTTCATAGAGTTTTAGTGTTTAATAGTGTTTAGTTCATCATGTTTCCTAGAATACAAGGCTTGGTAAGTTGTAAAATGTCAATATAAATGTTAAATTTAACTCAATTCCATAGATGTTCAATAGTATTGAAGCAATTACTGAATTTAAAACCGGTTCGCCTTGTTGTTGAAAGTAAATTGCTTCATTATAAATATAAGACACTTTAATTTGTGTAATGAATTATTTATCTCATTAAATATTGGTTGTTCCAGCCTAATAAATAAAAGTGCAGTAAACTGCAATATATCTAGTTACATATAATAGTTTTACATAAGCCTAGTAATAATTTGTATCTATATAAAATATACAAATATACTATATTAATTGATTTATGAGTCAATTCGAAAGTGTTACATATGCAATTAGAAAATTATACCAATTAATATTTTAGTTACGTACAATGATTTCTACTCTCTAAAGTAATATTAGGTCAATGCTTGCACGTCTGGGTGACTAATAAAATAATAATGTAGGATTAACAGAAAAGAATGAGTAACGTCTGTTCTTTATGTTGCCCATAAAGAGGTAAAGGAAACAATCACTATTCACTGCTGCACTTAGAAATTGGAATCGCTTAATACAGAGCCAGGTATAGAGTTCGGCTTTTGTTTTTTTTTTTGCTTTACACGTGATGAGAAATAATTATACAATTTGTGGGAACGAATTCTGTTATCTGTTTTAAGGAATTTAATGAAAGTTTCTGATTAAGATAGAGCTTTCTGCGCGGCGTTGAGTACCGTTACTCAACAGGCAATGTCTCGAAAAGTGGATGGAATATGAGGAGCTGAATATCTTAACCCTCCGTTTCCCACTTTCGCTTCTGGTGGCCTCTACCTACTCTGCTGTATGCCGTATACAGCGTGATACCAAAAAAAAGGTATCATATAACTTAAAGTTAAAGAAAAATAAATAATACCTTTATAAATATTCGTTATATACTTAAAATGTATAATGCAAACACAGGATAATAAACTAATATCTTAAGGATTAACATTTATTCAAGCAAAATACGAGCAAAAACCTTGCAGTTTAAATTCAAGTACAAAGCGATATTGTTTTACATAATGGCTTACTTACGGCATTCGCGTTACGTTACTCTAGTAACTTTAGGACCAGCGAATTGTTTTTTAAATAGTTGTTAAAAGTTACGTTATTATATTGTGTAATATGAACCAAATTAATTTTTATTTGCAATAGCTGAAAAAATAGTATACGAAAATTTATATTTATTAATTATATTTTTTATGTAAAAACCAAGCAATGTTCGATAGATCTAACTACATAATTTCAACTTACAGTCACCATCAAATAAATAATATTGTTTAAACATATCGAATTCTGGGAGCATTGCGTATTGAGTGGCGGAACTCAACGCCGCGCTTTGCCTCGTTACCAGAGACAGGGAATGAAAATATAAAATATTTCATATTCTCGAGTGGGAATCGAATCCACAATCTGTCGCGTTTACGCCATGACTGACCACTCAAAGAATAAATAATAATCTATACAAATAAAAGTTTAAAAATATGACTAACTGGGTAATACAAAAATATGATTATTGAACAGAAACGCTTTTCTGATAACATTGTAGTTGACTCATCAGATCTCGATTATAAGTAAATATTCAAAGAATCAAGTAACAAGAATTGCTTGAGATGAAAAAAAATATATGACCTATATTAACAATATTAAAGTTTATATATATCAGCTTCACGCTGTATCCCGCTCACAGCAGGGTAGGCAGAGGGAACCTAGT